>JAQZBX010023340.1:0-30907 GCA_029593785.1 Cabassous unicinctus | reverse complement strand
ACAAACAAAAAACCAGAGACTCAAGGTTGTTAAATCACTAAGCCGAAGTCCCAGGAGGCGGGTGGGGGGGGGGGTGGGGGGGCATGATTCAAACACTGGTGTGACTCGGCGCTGGGGCTGCAGCGAGCTCCGGCTTCTCCGCCCAGCGTCCTGTTTGCAAGGTAAGACCCTGCCCCTGGAGATCCCCCAGCCAATCCTGAGAGAGGCCGATTGCATTGGCAGGCTCTGCTTCTCTCCACGCTCTCCGGGCCCGAGGGCTCGGTTTGCAGGCGCTCTCCGCAGCACCCAGATGCTGGTTCCCCAGGTTACCGTGAATCACCTACGCTGCCCGCAAGAACTGGGTTTGGGCGAACCCTAGACGCTCCTAAACCTCACCCTTCCACGTTATGGCACTTGCTAATCCCACCTCTCCAGTTAGCTTCATCCACAAGAATTAGATTTTCCCACTCCCATCCTCCTTGATTTAGTAAAGCCTCACGGTTAAAAGCAAAGGCGTTGGAGCCAGGCAGACGAAGGTTCGAGTACATGCTTCACCACTGCCTACCTACCTGTTTGTAAATTTCTTCATCTTCAGACAACCCAACCAAAAACTGTGAATGATAACCTAACCTACCTTACTAGCAGGCTTGTGGTGAGGATAAAATCCAGCACAGTGCCTGGCACCATGTAAGCAACCAATAAGCAGTAATTGTTATTCCCATTTTATTGTTATCCGTAGTCTATAGCCTGCCCAGCCTAATTCTCAACCCTACTCTAAATTTGGGGTATAGATCTCTTGCCTTCCCTTGTTTTTGTTGTTGTTGTTGGTTTGTTTCTTTGTTTTTCCTCTCTCTCTCTCTCTCTCTCTCTCTCTCTCTCTCTCTCTCTCTCTCCCCTCCCTCTCTCTCCCCTCCCTCGCTCCCCCACCCCTCGGAAAGTGGTGAATCCTAACCCTAGGAGGACTCCCAGCTCACTGGCCTGTGTTCTTCAATTGGATCCTCCAGAACCTGGAATTCAGCCTGCCTAACTTTTTGATCTATTAAATTTATTTCCAAGTGGAGTTTTTGTTGCCATGCCTACTAATTTTCTTCTAGGACTTGAATCCTAAGAGAGGCCACACCCCAAAGTCTCCAGTTGCCCCTTCTAGCTCCCTCTTCATTTCTTTGAACATTGGTCATTCTGAAGGTGGGGGTGGGGATGGGGTGACACAGAGCAGAGAGGCTGTCCCCTGGGACTCGGCCCTCTCCAAAGTGGCTCTGCTCAGATGCCATTTGATCAGGAGCCAGACTTGCTCTTTAGAAAAACACATCCGTTCTGGGAACCACCTAAAGGAAAACTCAGAGGCTTCAAAAACAGCAATAAAGATGATTAAAGAGTTAGAGAATAGGGGCTGTGAGGAAAGACTACAAGAATCCTGATTGTTTAGGTTTAGGAAGTGTAGGCTGGAGGGGAGGGGTGGGCTGCTGAAAAAACAGTTTTCAACGAGGCAGAGCCAAATAAGACTGTTAAGTATATGTTATAGATTGGGAGGGGTGAGTGGCAGCTAATTAGGAGGGTCTTGGCAGCCCCACTGAGGCAAGGTTTTGTGGGGCATGAAATTAAGATAAAGAGAGCACAGTTAGAAACACAAAATTGCTAGGGTCCTTCCAGGGCCTTAGAAGGGGTTCATGCCAGTGAGGGGCCCTGAACTTTAAGCTCTGTGAGTTTCAGGGTAAATCTGCCTCTGACCAAAGGTGTGACAAGTGAGCTAGTAATACGGGTTTAGGACCTGGTCCTAGAGCTTGATTGTGCTGGAAACTCCTTCGCTCCCTTCTTCCCTTAACTAATGCGTTCTTAGCCTGCAAAATGTAATGCAAGCTTGCCCTCCTCTCAGAAATCTTACCAGATGTGTCCCTTCCCCACCACAATGGCTCAATGCCTCCCTCACCTTTGTTGCTCGAGTCTCACACTATGCTTATTTCTATCATTCCACTTGTGTATTGGCTATGTACTACTGCATAACAAATTTCACCAAAATATAGTGGCTTAAAATGACACGCATGTATTATCTCACGGTTTCTATGGGTCAGGCATCCAGGTGTTGCTTAGCTGGGTGCTCTATCATCTTAAGGATTGACTGGGAAGTATCCATTTCCTAGTTCACATGATGGTTGGCAGGATTTAGCTCCATGTGGGCTGTTGGACCAAGGCCTCCATTCCTCAAGAGCTCTTGGCTGGAGGCCTCCCTCGGTTGCTTGCCATGTAGACCTCTCCATCAAGCAAGCACAGCAGCTGCCTTCGCCAGAGCGAGCAAACAAGAGGGCAAGAGAAAGCACCAGCAAGATGGAAGTCACAGTCCTTTATAATCTAAGCACAGAAGTGACATCCCATTACTTTGTCATGTTTCGTTCATTAGAAGCAAATCATCTACAACCAGTCCTTAATCAAGGGGAGAGGATTACACAGGTGGTGAACAACGGGAGGTGGGGATCACTTGGAATCTTGTCCGAGGCTGCCTACCACAACTGTCACTCCTTGTGCTTGTCTGTTGCCTTGTCTCTCTGCCATTCCATTAGGAGCTGCTTGAGGACAGAGGCCATGTTTTACTCACCTCTTAGTTTTTCTTAGTGCCTAACACAGGCCTCTTATGCTTGTTCAGGGAATTCATAATGGATAAATGAATGACTGCTTATTTAGGGTGGCAGAAATGGAACCAAAGACAAGCGTATCATTTTATTCGAGAGAAGTGTTGTTACCTTTTCACCCAGCCATTTCCTTTCTAGAAAATTAAGGAAATAACCAGGAATGTAGTTTCAAGGATGTATTCAGAAGCTTAGTTATAAAGATGTTCATAATAGAATTGTTTATAATAGCAAACCTCCCCCCAGCACACACACACAACCTAACATGTTAAACACCTGAATGTCCAAGGTTAAAGACTTGATTAAATTCATTATACAGAGGATATCCTGTAGTCAGTAAAACAGAAAATGCTAAACAATATTAAATGACAAGGAAAGATGCTTATGATACTGTACATTATTTTGAAAAAGTAAGTTACCAAGCAGTTTATGTATTTTCATAGTTTTACAAAAGTAAATATACACATAGAAAAAAATCTGGAAAGATTGAATTCATTTCAAATACCTTTTTTTTTTTTTTTTGAGGTACTGGAGCCAGGGATTTAAACTGGGATTTCATATGTGGGAAACCGGTATTCAAGCACTGAGCCACATCAGCTCCCTTGATTTGTTTTTTTCATTTGTTTGCTTATTGTTGTTTGTTTTTGTTTTTAGGAGGCACCGAGAACCCAACCCAGGACCTCTCATGTGGGAAGCAGGCGCTCAACTGCTTAAGTCACATCTGCTCCCAGTTTCAAACACTTTTTTTTTAAAGATTTATTTTATTTATTTATTTCTCCCCACCCCCTCATTTTTTTGCACTTGCTGTGTCTATTGTCTTCCTTGTTTCTTTAGGAGGCACCGGGAACTGAACCCGGGACCTCCAATGTGAGAGGGAAGCACCTAATCGCTTGAGCCACCTCTATTCCCTGCTTTGTTGTATCTCTCATTATGCTTTTGCTTCTTGTGTCTCTTGTTGCGTCATCTTGCCATGCCTGCGCGTCGCATCAGCTCGCTGTCTTGCTTGTTTTTTTTGTTTTTGTTTTTGTTTTTTCTTTAGGAGTCACCGGGAACCTCTGTTCCCTGCTTTGTTGTGTCTCTCATTATGTTTTCTTCTTGTATTTCTTGTTGCGTCATCTTGTTGTGTCAGCTTGCCACATCTGCCCATCGCACCAGCTTGCTGTCTTCTTTAGGAGGCACTGGGAACTGAACCACGGACATCCCATGTGGTAGGCAGGAGCCCAGTCGCTTGAGCCACATCCACTTCCCCCAGTTTCAAATACTTTTTACCACAAGTTTAAATAAAACAAATTTTTTAAAAGATTTATTTATTTATTTACTTTTATCTATTTTTACACCCCCCCCAATGCTCCCATTTTTGCTGTTTTTGTGTCCATTCACTGGGCAATTCTCTGTCTGTTTCCTGCTCTCTCTTCTCATCCTACTCCTCCTGTCTTCACCAGGATTCAATCCTGGGAACCTCCGATGTGGGAGAGAGGTGTCCTACCACCTGCACCACCTTAGTTCCTGGTTTTTTGGTGTGTCTCGTCTTGGCTCTCCCTTGTGTCACTCTCCTGTTATGTCATCATCTTGCTGTGTGGCTCGGTGGGGCCTGGTGGCGCACCCACACGCAGGGCCTGACGATGCACACACACACGGGGCCCAGGGGGGCTCACCCGCTTGCAAGGCCTGACGGCACACCTGCACACAGAGCCTGGCAGTGCACCCGCTTGCAGGGCCTGGTGGCCTGCGTGCCTTCTATATTTTCTTTATTTTTACCGGGAGTTCCTGGGGATCAAACCCAGGTCCCTCCATATGGAAGACGGATGCCCAACCATTTGAGCCACATCCACCCCCCTAAATAAAACAATTTTAAGTGGCTTAAACAAACAAGTGCTTTTGTGTTTTGTTTTGTTTTGTTTTGTTTTGTTTTCACATAAGATGTCCGGAAGTAGGCAGCCACTAGCCTTCATTCTCTCTGGCTCAATATCCCCCACAATTCTTTTGACCTTCCTCTCAACTTTGCCACCCCATCATCATAAGATGGCTGCCTCAGCTCCAGGCATCTCACCACTTTCAAAGCAGGAAGAACAGGTAAGGGGAAGCTCTAGTTTTATTAGAAAAGTAAAAGCTTTCCCAGAAGTTCCCTACCAGACTCCCCCTAATCCTCTCATTGGTTGAGCCACATGAACACTCCCAGCCACAAAGGAGATAGGAGTCACTAAAAATAGGAATTTCATTACTGGCTTAGAACAATCATGATTTATGCCCTGAGGCTGGCCATGCTGCCACCCAAACTAGTAGGTTTGTTAAGAATAAGGAGCACGTGGTCAAAGCCCCGCACAGCAGACAGAGAGGAGCTAGATAGTCTGTGTGCTTTGTTTTTTTTAAATATTTATTTATTTCTCCCCACCCCCACCCCCAACATTGTTTTGTGCTCACTGTCTGCTTGTCTTCTCTTTAGGCAGCACTGGAAAACGATCCTGGGACCTTCCAGAGTGGAGAGAGGTGCTCAATCTCTTGAGCCACCTCAGCTCCTTAATCTGCTGCATCTCTCATTGTCTCTCTTCATGTCTCTTTTTGTTGCGTCATTTTGCTGTGCCAGCTCTCCACGTGGGCCAGCACTCTGCTCAGGCCAGCTTGCCACATGGGCCAGCTTGCTTTTCACCAGGAGGCCCCAGGAATCGAACCCTGGACCTCCTATATGATGATGGGAGCCCAATCACTTGAGCCACATCCACTTCCCAGTCTATGCACCTTGACTTGTAGATCTTTTAATTACCATGGAGTATGACTTACTGCAAGCTCTCAAATCTGGAGTTGTATTTTGTGAAATTGAAAATGAAATTTTCCTTCAGCCAGCATGACAGCATTTGATATTGTGCAGTAAAGAAATGGTTATGGAGAAGCTCAGTCTGCTGCTTGTAGGGCTGGAGTGTGAGGCAATATTATACTTTGCTGAGTAAAGCTCCAGAATATTTACACATTCCTCCTATATTCATGGTGGAGTAGATGCTAGTGGAAAGCCCCAGGAAGCTGTTTAAGGCCAAAATGATATATACCACAAAGTGTTATCTCTGAACTTCAATGAATGTCATACTAAAATTCGCCGTGTGGATGCTCATGCAACCCTTGAGTGATGAAGTATTTGTCCAGGTCATGGGTTTGCTGCCTGACAGTGGACAGTAAGAGAGGAAGTTTATGCAAACGTTTGTTCTGGCTCCTGAAGATCTTTCCAAATAAGTTTTACATTCACAATGATATGTTTTGTTATGAAGATGAAGTGTTTGGTGATTCTGAACCAGAACTTGATGAAGAATCGGAAGATGAAGTAGAAGAAGTAGAAGAAGAGAGGAGGAGGAGGAAGAGAAGGAGAAGGAGAAGAAGAAAGGCCACCATCTTGTGACCCTGTGCAAGAGAATGCCAACAGCAGTTGTTGTGAAGCTCACTCTGTGACCAATGGCATAGAGGAGACTTTGGAAGAATCCTCTTATGAGCTGGAACCTGAGCCAGGATCTGAAACAAAGACTGAAGAGATGAAACCTCAAGTAGAGGTGAAGAACTTAGAAGAATTAGAAGAAAAGTCTACTTCTTCCCCTCCTCCTTCAGAACTGGTCTCTCTGCCACTAGAACCACCAAAGCCAAGAGTTGAAGCTAAACCAGAAGTTCAGTCTCGCCACCTCGTGTGCGTGAACAACAACCTAGAGAGCGATCTGGTTTTCCTCCTAGAGGACCAAGACCAGGTGGAGGAGCAATTCATTGAACAAAATGAATCTGACAATCATAGTATAATTCTCTATCCAGACAGTCATCAACTTTTTGTTGGTAACTTGCCACATGATGTTGGTGAAAATGAATTGAAGGAATTCTTCATGAGTTTTGGAAATGTTGTGGAACTTTGCATCAATACCGAGTGTTGGGGGAAAGCTTCCAAATTTTGGTTTTGTGGATTTTGATGACTCTGAACCAGTTCAGAGAATCTTAATTGCAAAACCAATTATGTTTCAAGGGGAAGTACGTTTAAATGTGGAAGAGAAAAAACCAAGAGCACAAGAGAGCGAGAAACCACAGGTGGTGGTGATGATCGCAAGGACAGCAATGATGGAGGTCTTGGTGGTCCATGTGGAATAGGGGGTGGTGGAATGATGCATAACCGCATGGAAGAGGACCTCCTCCAAGAGGCGGCATGGCACAGAAACTTGGCTCTGGAAAAGGAGCCTGGCAAGTGGAAGGCCACTTTACAGGACAGTGTCGCTGAAGCTCCACTGTTGGCAAAGTTTTGGCAGTGGTACATTATTCATCGTGTTTGCGTTTTTTTTTTGTTTGTTTGTTTGTTTGTTTGTTTTTGGCTTAGGAATGCAACACAGCCTTTTTGATCATTTCTTTGATTTGAAAAGCATCTTTTGGTTATCAGTTAAATTGAGACGGACATTATTTCCCTAATTTCACAACAGGATTTACACTGTTAACTTATAAATCTAGATTTGGAGAATTAAGGGCTGAGAAATGACCATATCTTAAACCATCTACATCAAAATGAACTTAAAAGAACATGCCCAACTGAATTCAGGTACTTTGACTCAAAAAAATCCTCTGCTCCTAAGGAAAACGTTCAAAGGTTTACTGGGGCAATGACTGCACAGCTCTGTGATAAAGTGAGAGCCACTGAGTGTGCTCTTTGGATAGAATGTTCAAAGCATGGGACTGCATAACACAGTGAACCATGTGGTGGAAGAAGAGTACAAATATGAGAGTATTCTCTCATGAAATATAACACATGTGCAGTACTAATGCATAGTGTTAATAATAGAGGGTGCATGGAAAAAAATATTCCAAGTGTAAGCTGTAGATCATAGTTAGGGGTCTGATCTTGTTCTTTCATAATCTGTAACAAATGTTCCACAGCAATGTAAGGTGTTGGTGGAGGGGTGATGTATGGGAATTCTGCACATTTTGCATGATTGTTTTGTAAGCTCACAACCTCTCTAATTAAAAAAATGGAAAAAAAAAAATCCTCTGCTGCACATTTTGTTTGTGTTACTGTTTCTGTCTATTAATTGGAGAATCTTGCCTTTTTCTTGATTCCCCCCCAAAATACAAACCAACAGAAACTTGTTATACACTCATCAAAATGTACTTAAGATTACTCTGAACTCCTCATTAACATTGCCACCTGCAACAGGAAGCAACAGGGGGAAAATCACCTTTTCCAGTAGAGAATAGTTTGTGAAATGATGAAATGCTGAGGGCATTTTATCTGCTTGCTGTGAGCGGCATGTGTACACACGAACTTTAACAAGACTACAAGTATATTCAAGAAGGAAATAATTTAGTTATGAATTAACACAATTCAGAACTTCAAATGCTATGGTCTTGAGTATTAGACTAGATTTGATAGCTCCATATCTAAGATTTTTCTACCTGCCCCTCTTCAGTACAGGGATGGCTGGCTGTTCAACACACTCCTCCACTCCCTTTTTCTTTCTTTAAGCTGTGGACAGTGAAATTGTTTTTTTACAGTATTTTTGTTCTCTGATAATGTAATAAGCATGATGGAACCTTCTGTTAATACATCATTCCAGTCTTGCTGGTAATTTAGTTTAGTATATTGTATGAATTGCTGTACTAGAAAGCCAAATGGCTGCAAGATGTTGAAAAATCATTGAAGTGTATAAAAATCGCAGTATCTATAAAATCAGTAACGTTGACTAGCATATTATTTTACCTTGTTCTTCAGTTACCAACTCTGTGTTCTCTGTGGGAGGGAAACTTGTGTGTTTGGGAGGGAGAGGGTCAGTGAGAAAGTCAGTTATTTGAGTAAGTCTTTAGTTGACTTTTCTCTAAACTGAATGTGAACGTGGAAGCGTATCACTTGAGAGGTGCTTTGAAAAGTCAATCAACTTGATGTACATTTTTAGTGACATTTTAAAAGCAGTCGGATTCCATAAATGGCAAGCAAACCTGAAGCGAGGATACTGCAGTTTTCAGAGAACAGCAGCTCTTAAGTGTTTGCATTTTCTATTGGGGGTGGGGCATGGCAGGGATCTGTCATTCATTTTGCACAATTCTTGAACTGATGTCAGCACCCAGATGGCTCTGGAATTTTAAGTCTGGGATGGCGTCTTTTATTTTTACATGAATCTTTTTAAACAATTCTGTGAGCAAAGTTTGTAGCCACTGGATTATTGTCTGTCTTTACATCAAGCTCCAGTTAACTACAAGTATGGCAAAGGATATCAAATTTTATGCTTGGAGTGTTCAGTACATAACAGTTTCTGATGTTTCAGGTTAGGAGTGGGGTAAATAAGTATATTAGTCAACCAAACGGGTGCTGATGCAACGTACCAGAAATCTGTTGGCTTTTATAGAGGGTATTTATTTGGGGTGAAAGCTTGCAGTTACAAGGCCTTAAAGAGTTCAACTCAAGGTTACTTCCTTACTAAACTCTGTTGCCATGTGTTGAAGCAAGATGGTGGGCGACATCTGCGAGGGTTCAGCCTTCCTCTTTCCTCTTAAGGCTCCACGAGTCCAGCTTCTTCCGGTCTCAGCTCTAGGCTGGCATACGGCTCATCTCTCTTCCCGGGGCTTGTTTCTTTCTGATCTCTTCACAAGGTCAGCTGTAAACTATCAGGCGAAAGGCTCATCTCTCTTCCCCGGGCCTCTGCCATGTCTATAGAGCTGTCTCTCTTCCTCCGTGTATCTTCTCTGTGTATGTACTTCTGTGTGTCTACTTCTGTGTTCTCCTTGAGTAAATGTCTGTTTATGTAGCCTACAAAGTCGCCCTAAGGACGTGGTCAAATCAAAGCCCTAATCAAATCAAAGCCCTAATCTTAACACAAGTTAATCAAAGTCATCTCAGCTGAATCTAATACAATCAAAGGGTATCACACCCAGAGGAACAGACCAGTTTACAAACATAATCAAACGTCTATTTTGGAATTCATAAATACTATCAAACTGCTACAATAAATGTGACCGCTTAAAGCTGCTTGTTAACATGGAAGACTTCTCCATTTGACTTTAGTAAAATAAAAAAATGCATTTGACATAGTAGGAAATTGGCTCTGAATTATGCAACTGATTGCTGTCTATAAACTAGCAAATAATGCACGTATTTTGTTTTTCATGTACTGGGCAATATGAGTAAAATGAAATCTGTCTTATCTTTTCTTTTCTCCCCTGAATGAGGTCTTCCATGTTTGAGGAAAAGACTTGCACTATTGCATATATTTTGGGGAACACAGATTTCTCATACTTTCCATTGGTGGGGAGTGGGGGACTTTAAGGATTTTTTCCCCCTGTTTTAAACAGTTTTGCACTTTGTGATGTTAGGTGTAGTACCTGAAGTTCTTAGCAGAAAATTACTTTTAAGTTTAGAAGTATCCAAGCTGCTTATAAAATAAGTGGTTTACTGTCAGTGTTCACTTTTTTAAAAGAGTGTTTTCCCTCTACTCTTTTCTCCTTTTTCCCATTTTATATATGGAAAATTTCCAACCCAGGATATTGCCCTGTTCTGGCATGAAAAGTAATGACAAATGTTAAGTATAATAGAAAATTAAATTAAGAAGCCATTCAGCTTCAGTATTTACATAACATAAATAAAACATGTGGAGAGGCTTACATGGTGATTGTTCACTGGCAGTACTGTGAACTTTTAATGTTTTGTCCCCTTTTCAGTGAAACAGTAAAAATATTCATCTATCAAAAAAAAATAATAATAAAGGGGAAGGAACATTAGGTAGGCTACCATAGCTGCTGCTGCCCTCGTTAGATAAAACATGGTAATCCCCAATTTGTCACTGTCACCTCACTGTTTCTAGTTTTACACCCAAATTGCTTTGCTCACCTGCTTGGTCCCTGAAGACATTTGACCTTACAACCCATGGATATAAGGCTCAGGGTTAGAAAGTGTGAAAAGATTGCTAATTTTCCTCCAGTACTTATTATTTCCTTCTTTCTAGTAATAAAATAACCCCCACCCCAAGATGTAGCAGGGTGTGTGGCTGCCCAGCTCAAGATCATATTTCCCAGCTTCTCTTGCAGCTAGCTATGTGTGACCATGCAATTAAGTTCTCACCTTTGGAAAGTGAATAGAATTGATATAAGCATCACTTCTTTTAACCACTTCTTAAAAGGAAATTGTTGGAAGCGGGTGTGGCTCAGTGGATGGAGCCCCCGTTTACCATATGGGAGGCCCGGGTTCGCCTCCCGAGGCCCCCTCGTGAGGGCACGCCGGCCTGAGCGGTGCAGTGGGCTGATGCAGCAACCTCACGGCAGGAAGCGGGTGTGGCGCAGTGGATAGAGCACCCGTTTGCCATATGAGAGGCCCCGGGTTCGCTTCCCGGCGCCTCCTTGTGAGGGCAGGCCGGCTGGCGCCGCGCCGTGGGCTGATGCGGCAGGACCTCACAGCAAGGGGGAGATGAGCAGACACGGAGAGGACACGCAGCGAATGGACACAGCAGCACGGGCAGCAAGGGGGGGATAAATAAAATAAAATAAATAAATCTTTAAAAAAAAAAGGAAATTGTTAGCCATCTACTTCCTCTTTTCTCCTTTCTCATAGACTGGGATATAGATGTGGTAATAGAGAGCTTACTTCTACAATGTCTAGGAAATGGCAGAGAAACAAGAAAGAAAGGATCTCTGTCCCAAATGACTACCTGGAGCAGAGCCACTTACCCACCTCTGGACTCAACCTGAACTATCCATCTACTTCTGGACTGTTAAAAAAGAGATAAATAAACATGTATTCTGTATTTTGGGGTCACTTTACTAAAGGAGTTTATTCTGTTCCCAAACTATTGTAGAAAACAATTGCATTATGCCAATGGGTTGTCGTTAATAATGTGTAAGGAGGTTGGGAGCTAACATGAGAAAAGAGAGGAGTCGAATGAATGCAGGAGTAGGAGATGTTTTTTCTTTTCATTTGAAAAACAATTTATTGAAATATATCATTCATACATGAACATACATAAACAATAAGTGTATAATAAAAGTTGTGAACTTACAAAACAAACACGTATAACATCATACAGGGATCCCATACATCACCCCGCCACAAATACCGTTATTTTTTTTAAGCTCAGCTTTCTTTTGTTTTAAATATTGGGCTTCTGTATTTGAAGAAGCAGTTCTCTATTATTTGACCTCCTTACCTCCATTTTGCAAAGGGGAAGACTGAAGCCTGTCCTGGCCAGAGAACTGAGGCCCACTCTGGGCAGAATTAATAATAATGTTAGTAGTTGATATTGAGTGTTTACTATGGATTTATTTATTTATTTATTTATTTATTTTCCAGGAGGTCCTGAGGATCGAACCCAGGCCCTCCATATGGGAGACGGACGCCCAACCATTTGAGCCACATCCGTCCCCCTGAGTGTTTACTATTAATGCATTAGTTTAAGCAGTTTTTTTTACTTTTTTAAACAAATCGATTTTATTGATTCATATTAATAAAGCATACAATTCATCCAAAGTGTACAATTAATGGTATTTGGTATAATCATATAGTTGTGCATTCATCACATCAATCATTATTAGAGCATTTTCATTATTGCAATAATAATAATAAATAAAAAACAGACAAATAAGAATGTTCTTTGCCTCTCGATCTCTCTATGCTTCCTCTGCTGTACATAACTGCTATTTCTGGGGTCATAGAAGATACAAAGACCTGCATTACTGGAGGAGGCAACTGAACTATTAACAGGCAGGACGCTGATGAAGCTTGCTTGGTCAGAAGCTCTGCTGGGCTCTGCTTTGGTTTGGAATGGAGTTAGTATGATTGGAACTGAAGTTAATTTCAAAGACCAAGCAAAGATGAACCAGTGCAACCTATGTATCATACAATGGTCCGTAGTTGTGTGAGGAGGGGGGAAGGGGGAAGAGGGGAATAAATAAATAAATCTTTTTTTTTTTTTTTAAAAAGGAAGGAATTCTGGGCACACAAAAATAGAAGATGTCTTCAAAATGGTAGTTGCCAAGCTGAATACACAACTCCATCCATATGGAGCAAGATCTGCAGCAATTTCTCCTCTCAGGGCAGAAATTTCCAGAAGAGAGAACTTAAGGGAAAAAAAAAAGTTGCACTCTTACAGACCAATCTCTCTACTTAAACCTCATTCTATTTTCGGCCCCAAGAGAGGAGACTCCTGCTCCCTAGAGGTCAGTGATCAATTCAACAGCTGTCTTGGTGAGGACAGAAGCCCTAAGGTGGCAGTAGACTTTGCATTGGGGCCTATTTTAACCAGTTAAGCCACTGCCCAGGAAAACGTGTCGTATGCATGTTGTACCTTTTGTCACTTACAGAGAATGAAGCTAAAGATAATTCCTAAAGCCTAAATGTTTCATTCTTCATATTTTAAATGCTTATGATGAATTTTCCCCTTCAGAGAAACTGGATAGGAAAAAAAATCCTTGTTAACCCAAGTACACAAAACTATGGTTGTGTACATCTGTATTGTCATTTTCAAATTGTCTGGATTGTCATTATCAAATTTTCTTAAAATGGGACCCATCTTAGCTTATAAACCAATATGATGACTTAACACAGCAACATGGAGTGTGTTAAAATTATAATGTTAATATTTACACTGCAATTAATATACCATATTAATAGAATAAAGGGAAAAAAACACATGACCATTTCTATAGACACATAAACAGCATTTGACAAAAATCCAACAACCTCTTGTGATAAAAAAGGAAAAAAATCAATAAACTAGGAATAGAAGGAAACTTTGTCAACATAGTAAGACCATCTACAAAAAAATCCACAGCTAGCATCATACTCAATAGAGAAAAACTGAATGCTTTTCCCTTAAGATCAGGAAAAAGATCAGGATGTGCACTCTTGCCACATGTATTCAACATTGTACTGGAGGTTCTAGTCAGTGCAATTAGGCAAGAAAAAGAGATAAAAGGCATCCAGATTGGAAATGAAAAATAAAACTATCTCTGCTCACAGATGACATGATCTTGAATATAGAAAATCCTAGGGATTACACAAAAACTATTAGCACTATAAATAAGTTGAATAAGGTGCTGGATTCAAGATCAATATACAAAAAAATCAGTTGTATTTCTATACCCTAGCAACAAACAATCTGAAAATGAAATTACAAAAGCAGTTCTATTTATAATAGCATCAAGAATAATAAATTAATTAGGAATATGTTTAACAAAAGAAATGTAAAAATTATATATTGAATATTATAAAACATGGTTGAAACCTACAAAGCTACAGTAGTCAAGACCATTTGGTATTGGCATAAAAATAGACTTGTAGACCAATGGAATAGAATTGGAAGCCTAGACATAAACCTTTTTATGGACAATTGATTTCTTTTTTTGTTGTTGAGGTACTGGGGCCAGGGATTGAACCCGGGACCTTGCATGTGGGAAGGAGACTCTCAACCACTAAGCCACATCGGTTCCCCCCTTACCTGCCTACTTGTTTTTTGTTTCCGTCTCTAGGAGGCACCAGGGACCAAACCCAGGACCTCCTATGTGGGAAGCAGGTGCTCAACCTCTTAAGCCACATCCACTCCCCTACAATTGATTTTTGACAAGGGTGCCAAGACCATTTATGGGGAAAGCCATTTCAACAAATGTTGCTGAGACAGCTGGATATCTGCATGCACAAGGATGAAGTTGGACCCTTATCACATGTACCATATACAAAATTTAACTCAAGATGGATCATAGACCTATATGAAAGAGCTAAAAATATAAAACCCTTAGAAGAAAACATGGGATTAAATCTTTATTATCTTAAATTAAACAATGGTTTCTTAGACACCAAAAACACAGCAACAAAAGAACAATGTTTTTAGGTAAATTGGACCTCATCAAAATTAAAAACATTTCTGCTTCAAAGTCACCATCAAGATAGTGAAAAGATAACCTACAGAATGAGAGAAAATAGTTGCAAACCATGTACCTGTTAAGAGACTTGTATCCAGAATATACATATAACTCTTATAACTCCATAATAAAAAGACCAACAATCCTATTAAAAAATGGGCAAAATTTTTGAATTAACATTTCTCCAAAGAAGATATACAAATGACCAATAAGTACATGAAAAGATGCTCAACATCATTAGCCAAATGCAATTCAAAACCACAATGAGATATAACACTGGCTAAAATAAAAAAAAGACAGACAATAACAAGTGTTGTCAAGGATACGGGATAATTGGAACACTTATATGTTGCTGGTGGGATTGTAAAATGGTATAGTAACTTTGGAACACAGTTTGGCATTTAGTCAAAATGTTAACTATGGAGTTACCATATGACCAAGCAATTCTACTCTTAGGTATAATTAAAAATATGTTCACAAAAAAAAAAACTGTACATGAATGTCTATAGCAGCTTACTCAGAATTGCAAAGAAGTGGAAACAACCCAAATAAATGTCCATCAACTGATGAATGGGTTAATTAAATTAGTATATCCATGCAATGGAATATTATTCAGCAATAAAAAGGAATGAAGTATTGATACACGATTCAACATGAATGAAACTTGAAAGCAATATACTAAGTGAGAGAAGCCAATCACAACAGACCACATATTATATGATTCCATTTATATGAAGTGTCCAGAATGCACAATTCTATAGAGACAGAAAATTGATCAGTGGTTGCCTAGGCTTGGGGAAGGGGTGAGTGTGGAGGAACGGGAAGTGATTGCTAATGGGTATGGGGTTTCTTTTTGGAGTGATGAAATGTTCTGAAATTAAAGAGTGGCAATGGTTGCCTAAACTTTTAAATTGATGTGCTAAAAGCCACTGAACTGTGCACGTTAAAAGGAAGAATTTTATGGTATGTGAATTATATCTCAATAAAGCCATTATTAAAAGACATACTTACGCAGGGGCAACTTGTGACTCTGAAGCTGGCAGCGGGAGAATTATTTGCTCTTCTATTTTCTTTAGCTTAAAAAACTTGTGAGAAAGAGAGTCCAGCCTAGGAATTTGATTTTTCAAACTTATTTTTTATTATACAAGTTGTATTACAGAACAACCATGCATAAAATAAAAGATTCCCATACACCACCCCACCACCAACACCTTGCATTGGTGTGGAACGCTTGTTACAATTGATGATAGCACACGGCTATACTTTTACTGTTAAATAAAGTCCATGGTTTAACTTAGGATTCACTGTTTGTGTGGTGTAGTTCCATGGATTCTTTTTTTTATTGCTTTACTATATATACAATTTAACATTTCCCCTTTTCATCGCATTCAGATATATATTTCAGCATTGTTGGTTGTGTTCACAATGTTGTGCTACCATCACCACCATTCATTACCAAAACATTTCCATCATTCCAAACAGGAATGTCATACATTTTAAGCCTTACCTTCCTATTCCCTATCCCCACTCTGTGCCGTGGTAAACTAGATTCTAGATTCTGACTCTATGAGTTTACTTATTCTACTTGTTTCAAATCAGTGAGTCCATACAATATTTGTCCTTTTATGTCTGGCTTATTGCATTCAACATGATGTCTTCAAGGTTCTTCCATGTTGTCACATGTACCAGGACTTCATTCCTTTTTATGGATGAATAATATTTCATTGTGTGTATACCACATTTTGTTTAGCCATTCATCGGTTGATGGACACTTGGGTTGCTTTCATCTTTTGGCTCTAAGAATTTGATTTTGTTAAAGAAAACAAACCTGTCATTTTCAAGTTTTTGTCACTTGTTTGTGATACTAAAGGGCAAGGATTCACTGGGCTTGGCCCTTTATTTAGAAGGGCACTTTAATGAGTATTTGGTAGGTCAGCTTCAGCCTGAAGTTTAGCTCAGGGTCCGGTACACAGAAGAAAATGTTTTGCATTACAAAGTAAGAGATGTTCTAGGTTAGACTGCCAGTAGCTAGAATGGAACTAGAGAAGATGGTAGTGAGCAGATTCCCAAAGAGAGACGTGGCCAGAAAGAAAAACCCCTTGGCAGTAATGGCCCACGAAATTTTAGGACAATGATGTCTTATATAGAATTTTAAGTTGTTGCCTATACTGTGCTGAGCTTCCCCTTCTGTTTCCCCCAAATACTAAGTGTTAGAAATACTTGGAGGAATGAAGGAATAAGGAATATGCCCAGAAGAGGATGAGAGAGTCTGGAAGGATAAAAACCATTGGAGAAGCCAAGGATAACTGTCAGAAATAGGCTGTTTCTAAGGTTAACCAGAAGATTATGATCTCATGCCCAACCCATCCCTCACTAAAATACCAAGAATTTTGGAAAACTGGGACAGAGTCCAAATTAAAGATGGTTTTGGATGCATGTAATAGAAAACACAATGCAAAATTACTTAACCAATAAGGAAATTTCATTATTTCACCTAACAAGAAGCCCTAAATTAGATAACCTCCAGAGTTGGTTAATTCAGTAAGGGCTCAAGATTTTGCCTCTTGTTACTCTGCTATCTTAGAGAACTGGCATGTCTTCTGGTTGCCATAGCTCCAGCCATCCATTTGGATATTAAAGTAAACTCATGTATTAGTCAGAACTGTTGGTAGCAAATGTCAGAAATCCAATGCAGATCAGCATAAAGAATATAGGAATCCAAGAACTCTCTTTCTTTCCACCTCAAGCCACCTGCTCTGTTTGACTTCACTCTCAGACAGGCAGCAAGCAAGATGACTGCTGGTAATGCCAAGCCTTCATTGCCATGTATGCCTTAATGGGAGGGGGGCTTCTTTCTTATAATGCCCATATAACAAATTTCATGAAGGGACTCTAACTCACTGGCCCATCCCTGGACTAATCACTGGGGCCAAAAGAATGTAGACACCTTACATTGGTCAAGTTTGTGTCTTCTGCCCACCCCTGGGATGTAGGGAAGGTGAGGGTCAAGACCAGCCAAACCACAGGGATTGAGCTGGATTTGGAGGAGGAAGAATGATTCCCATAGAAAGACAGGTTGATCAAAGAAAATGTGTCTATCCTAACCCCAGAAGACTGGAGAGGATGAGGACACCAGGCTTCCAGTAAAAAATGAGGCTTACTGGGCACCTTCCAAGACACCAAAAGAGAATGAAAGGAACCGGAAATTTTTGAGGGCCTACTGCATGCCTTCCCAAGGACCCAGAACTAGGAAGTGGCAGAGCCTGCATTTAAATCCATATTGTTGTTGTTTTTATTTTATTTTTCTAAGAAATTCTAAGTCCATGCACTTAGCACTAGGAGAATCAATCAAAGGCAGATGGGCCAAGACAGGCAGAGCAGTGCCCAGGAGGCACCATGGAGGGGTATTTAGCTCAGCCTAGGAGAATAAATCAGGGAAGACTTCCTGGAGGAGGAGATATTCGAACCAAGGCTTTAGGACTGGCTTTAGTCCTTTAGGACTGTAGGGGTTTGTCAAAGAGATAAAGGAGAAAATTAAGAAAAGATAATGGCGGGGTAGGCAAAGGAGGTCCTGGGAGCCATAGTTTCAGCTTTGGATAGTCCCTGCCTCCATGGTACGGAGGCTTCCTTGTCCTGCCCTGCCCCTGGTTCCTCCCAGCTCTGTCTCATGTCTTTGTTTTCTGACACACACAGTTATTCACATGGGTTTTCCAGAAGCATTACCATAGTGGTTGGGACAGTGGCCTGGGTTCTGTCACCTACTGTCTGTGTGACTATTGCCTAATTACTTCCCCTCTTTAGGAGGGAGTTTCCTTGGCTGCCGGACTGAGTGATGGGGGGAAAGTTTAGCCTAAGGGTTTTAAAGCTGTTGCAATCAAGGCATTGCCACTTTCTACTTGGGTCATCCTGGGCCTATTTTTACTTTGTTTCTCTCAAGTTCATTTTCCTCATTGTAAGAGGGGAACTATAATCCTTATCTTGCAAAGTTGTTTAGGTGGGTAAGGGACAAGTACATGATGTGGGTTTGGAATGCTTGGTTAGAATTTTGGCTTTTGACTAAAAATCTCTCTGTGCTTCCATTTCTTCATCTGTTAAATGGGAATAATAGGACCTTCTTCATAGGTTTGTTGGGAAGATTAAGAGTTTTTTCCTCTAAAGTTCTTAGAATAGTTTAATAAATAGAAGTTAGTTTATTAAATCTATTTCATATCCTGGATTCTGACTATTTGAGGTCTCCTTGACAAGGTGTCCCTCCCATCCAAACCCAGTATTGAACTCCTTTTTGCCCAGGACTGAGAATTCCCCACACCTAAGCCCTGCCCTCAAGGCAGTACTCGATTTTGGTGGTGGTCTGCCAGCCAATGCTCCTCTTCTCTGAAAACGCCTGACCCACAAGAGTGGGCTCCAGCAGCAGCCATAGCCAAATGGACAGCGGCGGACCTGACCCACGCTGCACCAGTCAACTTCTCTGTCTTGGAAATCTGGAATTAGAATTCTGGGATGTGTTAGCAGGTGGTGCTGGAGCTGGGAGGTGACATAGCTCTAGACTGGACAAGCCATTTTTTGCCACGTGAATAGAAGTGCTGAGAAGCAAGAGATAGAACCACAAAATAGACTCATGAAGGATCACAGGAAACCCTGTAGCCCCCACAGGGAGAAGGAGAGAGGAGTTCCACCTTGGATCCTGATGAGACTGCATTCAATCACAATGTCAACAAATTTATTGAGCACCTACTTTTTCCCTTGTCCAGGAAATATAGCCGTGAACAACAGACAAGAGTTCCTGCCCTTGTGAAGCCTACAGTTTAGTGGAGATAACAGGTATAAACAAGTAAATAAATGATGCAACTTCAGGGAAAGAAAAGAAAAAAAGACAGTGGAGGGATAGAGAGGGATGGGGATGGGCAAATAGGAAACCTTTTTAGCCTGGGTGGTCAGGAACGGCCTCTCTGAGGGGGAGGTAAGAACTTGGCCGAGTGGGGGCTGGGGGGAGGTGAGAACGCCAGGTACAGGGAAGAGCAAGGGCAAAGTCCCTGATGTGGGAGGGAAATGAAATAGTCAAGGAACAGCAAGACTGATGTGAGTGAGCCAGGGACAGAGTGACAGGAGGTAAGATCAGAGAGGTAGGCAAGGGTCAGATCACCACACGGCTTGGGAAGGAGTTTTGGTATTAATTCAGGTATGATGAAGAACTATTGGAAGGTTTTGAGCAGGAGAATAACACAATCTTATTATATTTTAGAAAAATTCCTCTGGTTACTGTGTGAAAATAGACTGTGAGAAGGCAAGAGGAGAAGCAGGAGAATGTTGCAATAGGCCAAGTGAGGGATGGTGATGACGAGGGCAGGGTGGAGGGAGAGATGAGAAGGCGTGGGATTGTGCTTCTACTCTGAAGGTTCCAGTTCCTGATTCTAGTTCCTCATGAGACCTGTGTACTTCCTGCCCCTAAGTACATCCAGGTTTCTCCCTGTATATTCCCCCAGATTTCCTTCTTGCTAGGCTAGTATATGAGAAGGATTCTGTTATTTGCTACAGAACCATCCCTGACTAAGACACCTTGGCCCTTGAGCTGGTCCCTTTCACCCCTGTCAAGGACATGGCCTGCTTTCATTTCCCCCATGTCGAGGGAAGTGTTTTCTCCTGTGAGTACAACACATAGGAATAAACAGCCTCCTGAGGCAGAGGAAGCAGTCAAAGATTTATTTTATGATGTGGGGGAAATGCTTATGAGAACATATGCCATCTCCGGTTATGACTACACCACCAGATAAGGGTATAGCTAATAGTCACCATTGCTAAAATGTTTAGCTTTCTATGCACCGGGACTTGCCCTAAAAGCATATATAAACTTATTTAAGCCTCATTGGAACCCTAGGAGGTAGATTCTACTACTGTTGCTATTTTGCAGGCAAGAAAACTGAGGCACAGAGAGGTTCAGTAAAGTGTCCAAGGTCACAAAACTAGTAAGTGGTAGATCTGTGGTTCAAATGAGGCCTTGGGGCACCATGGTCTTCACTAGTGTCCCTTAACTAAGGGCAAACTAATGGTATTTTGGATAGGGTGATTCTTTGTTGTGCAGGACTGTCCATCTCACTCATTGTAGGTTAGCATCCCTGGGTTTACACAAATTAACTCAGTTTAATCCTCTTCGTCACCTTAATGAGTTAGGTGTTGTTATTCTTACGTCCACTTTACAGAATAGGAAACTGACCCAGGGAGGTTAAATAACTTGTCCTGAGTCACCCAGCTCATAAGGGGAAAGTCAATGTTTGAACCTAAGAAGTCCAGCTCGAGATCCTGTGTTTTTAACCATTCTGCTATCCTGCTTCACCAACGGTTAAGAGAATAGATGGAGGAGGGAATTGAACTTTAAACCTTTAAGTAGAATCCAGCAGGCCTTTCAGAGGGGCCTCAGCAGCTCAAGGAGCCACTCTAGACTGGAAAGGCAAAGACTGATGGGAACCAGGAATCTTTTCCTTGTGTAGGACTGGTGAGCAGATAAAGATTACAAGTCTAACCTGTAAAGGACACAGCCCAGGAACTGAGGAATCAAGAAGTGAGAGTCAGGAATCCACAGCAGAGTAAAGACGAAGGAATGTCCAGAAGACTGGACTGCTGCATGGGTGCCTTGTGTTCCCCCACTTGTTTTTCTCTCCAGCTCCTCCTCCTATAGCTGTTTTATCCCTTAAAGGTATAAAGCTTTCTGGGATACCCTGGGTGCTTCTTTACCTTTAACTCTATATCTTCATACTCTAAAATAGGCTCGCACATGGCTAATGGCAGGGCTACTTGGTACAATTTGGGGGCAAAGCCATTGGTAGCTGGTTCCAAGAGTCAAATCTTCTGACATTATTATCCCACCCAGAAATAATTCAACAGAAGCTGAAGGCCAGAGGTCTGGAGATAGTGATGGCTTCTCTCCCTGACCTTGTAACTTTTAAGCCAACCATACATTATAGGCTGGAGAGATGAAAAAGCAAAATTGTGAAAAGCAGGGCCTAGGACACCTCTCCACTTTGAATTCCAGCTGTTTCTGTTCAACTGCATTTCCACCCCAGGGCTCTGGCCTTAACTCTGTCTTTCATTTTTGGTCTTATCTGGGGCCTTTGGACTTGTGGGAGATTTTTAGTTAGACTCTACTCTAATTATACTTACCCCTGCCCACTTCGAGAGGGATACCTATCCAGGCTCAGGCTAATAGAACCTATGTCTTGGTCATCAACCACTTGTTTTCAAGCAAAAGAAACTCATTCAAAGAATAAAAAGGAAGAATTTATTATAAGAAAATGAATGTTTTGCAGAATCCAAGGCAGCAACTGCAACCATGTAATAGGATGTTAAAATGGGGTCTTTCCCTGCCTCCTTTTCTACACAGGCTCCAGTACATGGATAATATATACCAAAGTGAATGTGAGGCAACCTCTTATGTAGAAGTTACAAAGGAAAAGTATAGAACAAGTTTCACCACTTTGGGACCACTTTGGGAGTCAGAATGTGGAGAGGGAAGAAAGGATTTGATGAAGAAATATCTTTGGAGGGAGCTGCTGTCTGTATGTTGTTCCCACCATCTTACCATCCCAGGATGGGGTGAGGCAGAGGTAGAAAGGTGTAGCAAACCCAGTGTATTAGACAGCCAAAGGGGTGCTGATGAAAAATACCAGAAATCTTTTGGCTTTTATAAAGAGTATTTATTTGGGATAGAAGCTCACAGTTACCAGGCCATAAAGCATAAGTTACTTCCCTCACCAAAGTCTGTTGCCATGTGTTGGAGCAAGATGGCTGCCGACATCTGCCAAGAGTTCAGGCTTCCTGGGTTCCTCTCTTCCCAGGGCTTGTTTCTCTCTGGGCTCAGCTGCTCTGCTACTCTGGATGTTTACTTCTCAGGCTCCAGCTCAAAACTCCCACTTTCTTCTCAGCCATGTGGTTTTCTCTATGAGTTTCAGCCTACAAAGGAGGTGAGGACTCAACGTCCTACTGATGTGGCCCAATCAAAGCCTTAATTATTATTTAATCAAGTAAAAGTGAAACTTCTGAATCCAATATAATCTAATATGCCCAGAGGAAAAGACCAGTTCACAAACATAATCCAATATCTATTTCTGGAATTCACAAATAATGCCAAACTGCTATACTCAGGGAGATAATTCTTCAATGACAGGAGATCTCTCCACCCAGTGGTCTGGGAGGTGAACTCCTGCCTAAGAAATAACAAAGATGAGAGATGACCGACCAATTGCTTTGGCTACATTTATCCAGAATATTCCATGTGCCAGACTCTATACACTATTAACTCATTTAGGCCTCCCAACAACTCTGTGTGGTAGGTGCTCTATATTGAAGCCCGATGCTTTCACTCACCAACATATTGAGAACATTTTCCCACTTCAATAAATATTCATCTGCCACATGGATTTAATGGCTACACAGTTTTCCTTTGTGGTTAAGCACATGGGATCTGGAGTCAGCCTGCCTGTTTTCAAATTCCATCTCTACCAATTACATATGGAATGAGACCATTTTTATAAAGGGCAAGAATATGTATAACCCAAGGGTTGGCAGCCTGGATGTCCCACGAATTTCCAGCCCATCTGGGTCACCCTTCACGCCATTAAAATTTCTTAAACATCAAGCATCTGCCAGAAAATGGAGCTATAACAATAAATAAGACAGAAGGGTTCCCTGCCTTCATGGAATTTGTATTCTAATAAGAGAGACATAAATAACAAGTAAAAATGCCAAAGAAGAAAGATTCAAAATAACGCAAGTGATAAATTCAATGAAGGAAAAAATGCCAGATCTCCTGCTCTTTCCTTCACGTTATGCTGCCCACTCACTGCAATGAGTTTAGCACCTCCTTTCCGCACCTGTTCTTGGTCTTGTTCATTCCTCCTCCTCCCAAGCACATTTTGTCTTTGCATGCCTTTATAGGTCCATGAAGCTACTCCCTTTCAAAGGTAGTCATGTGATAATTTGAAGCTGTATGGACCCCAGAAAAGTATGTTCTTAAAAGCTGATCCGTTCCTCTGGGTGTAAACCTATTGTAAGTAAGACCTCTTGATTAGGTTACTTCAGTTAAGGCATAGCCCAGGGTGGGTCCTAATGCTCTCACTGGAGTTCTTAATAAGATAATGTAATTCAGAGAGAGAAGTGAGAAAGCCATGGAACCAGGAAGCTGGAGGCAACAAAACCTGGGAAAGAAGGGAAAGACAAGCAGATGCCGCCATGTGCCTTGTCATGTGACAGAGGAGTTCAAGATCACTGGCAGCCAGTCTTCAGGGAGAAAGCATTGCCTGATGATGCCTTGATTGGACATTTTTCTCAGCCTGATAACTGTAAGCTTGTAAACTAATAAATCCCCATTGTAAAAGCTAACCCATTTCATAGTATCTGCATTTCTGCAGCCTAACAGCCTCAAACAGATTTTGATACCAGAAAAGTGGGTTGTTGCTATTGCAAATACCAAAAATGTGGAAACAGCTTTATAAATGGGTAAGGAATAGATTCTGGAAGAATTGTGAGGTGCTTGATAGAAAAGACCTAGATTGCTTTGAAGAGACTGTTGGTTGAAATATGGATGCCAAAGAAGTCTTGTGTTCCTTCTTTTTTTTTTTTAACTTTATTTTGTACATTTAATAATTGACAATATAAACAATTGAAAGCTAAAAAGAAAACACAGTTGAATAAAAACATACATTTCTCAGTTAAATGTACTGGATACATAGAAATTTTTTTTTAATCATACAATATTTTACACAATATATTTGGTTCATAGTAATGTAATCATACAGTATTTATCCTTTTGTGTCTGGCTTGCTTCGCTCAACATAATGTCGTCCAGATTCATCCATGTTGTCATATGGTTTATGACTTCATTTCTTCTTACAGCTGCATAATATTCCATCATGTGAATAGACCACAGTTTATTTATCCATTCATCGGTTGATGGACACCTGGGTTGTTTCCAACTTTTGGCAATAGTGAATAATGCCACTATGAACATCGGTGTGCAGATGTCTGTTCGTGTCACTGCTCTCAGTTCTTCTGGGTATATATACAGGAGTGGTATTGCAGGGTCATGTGGCAAGTCTATATTCAACTTCTTTAGGAACTGCCAAACAGTCCTCCACAGTGGCTGTACCATTCTGCATTCCCACCAATAGTGAAGGAGTGCTCCTATCTCTCCACATCCTCTCCAACACTTGTAGTTCTCTGTCTTTTTAATAGTGGCCATTCTGATAGGTGTGAAATGATATCTCACTGTAGTTTTGATTTGCATTTCCCTAATCATTAGTGATGTTGAGTATTTCTTCATGTGTTTTTTGTCATTTGTATTTCTTCTTTGACAAATGTCTATTCAAGTCTTTTGCCCATTTTTTAATTGGATTGTGTAGCTGTTGGGCAATTTGATGTAGTTATAACTCATGTTTAACATCCCAATTTCTCCTTATGGTAATGGAAATGTTTATCCTTTGTCTTTCCATTTGTGTATTGGAAGCAGTTAAATTGTTTTGTAAGTTTCAGAGGTCTATAGCAGACAGGACTTTGCCTCAAGATGAACTGCATTTCTTTAAACTGATTATGATATGATTTTTTGCTTGCATTGTTACTGATTTAAGGTTTTTTGAATATTGTAATGTATTTTTGGAATTCAGAGGGTGGAGTGCAGCTGTTGGGCAGTTTGATGTAATTATGAATTCCAAAAATCTATATTAGATTATGCTTGTAAACTGATCTGTTAATCTGGGCATGATTAGGTTATGATTAGGGTGTTGACTGGGCCACGTCAGTAGGGTGTTCAGCCCCACCACTTGGCCGGTGGGGGAATCAAATAAAAGGCAAGGCAAAGGACAGGGGGTAGTTTTGAGTAGCAGTTTTGATGTTGGAGTCTTGATGTTGGAGAGAAGGCCCCAGGAGAAGAGATGTGAGCCGTTCGCCTGATAGTCTACAGCTGACCTTGTGGTGGAAACAGAGGAGCTAAGCTCGGAGAGAAACATAGGAAGAGAGGAACCCAAGAAGCCTGAACCCTGGCAAATGTCGGCAGCTGTCTTGCTCCAACACGTGGCAGTGAACTTTGGTGAGGGAAGAAACTTATGCTTCATGGCCTGGTAACTGTGGGCTTCTACCCCAAATAAATACCCTTTATAAAAACCAACCCATTTCTGGTACACTGCATTAGCACCCCTTTGGCTGACTAATACAGGTCGTTTGTCTTTTTATTGTTGAGTTGTAACATCTCTTTATATATCAAGGATATTAAACCATTATCGGATATGTGATTTCCAAATATTTTCTCCTATTGAGTTGGCTGCCTTTTCACCCTTTTGACAAAGTCCTGTGAGGTACAAAAGTGTTTAATTTTGAGGAAGTCCCATTTATCTGTTTTTTCTTTTGTTGCACATGCTTCGGATGTAAGGTCCAAGAAACCACCCCCTACTACAAGGTCTTGAAGCTGTTTTAAAGGTACTTCTGATGAGGCCTTAGACAGAAATGATGAGTGTGCCATTGCAAAATGGGAAAGGTTACCCTTGTTTTAAAGTGGCAGACATTGAATAAAAGAGCAGCGTGGTTTAAAGAAAAAACAAAATAAAATAGAGTGGCAGAGAATTTGGGAAAACTGAGTCCTGGTGTCAGATGGAAAGCAGAATTTGAAACTGACAAGCTTTGATATTTTGCTAAGGAGATTTCCAAACTAAATATGGAAAGTGCAGCCTGGTTTCTCCTTGCAGCTTATAGTAAAATGTGAGAGGAAAAGGATAAGCTGAGAGCTGAACTTCTAGGCCCAAAGAAACCAGAAATGGATGGTTTAGAAATTTTTGAGTTTCCAGAAAATGAGCCCCCAGAGAATAGTGCCCCATGTGAAGATTTAATTGAACATGGAGCCAGTTAGCCATTTTAGTACAAGTCAGAATTGGAAATGCAGCTATATAGAAAGGATTTGTGGACAGACTTACTGTCTGATAATTTGGACCCCTGTGTACTACATGCAAAACTGACAAGTTTTTTGCAAGATCTGTATGAACAGAACCATTGTTGGCCTGGACTAAAAGGGACTGAAAGGGGACAGATTGAAGGAAAAAATGACTTCAAAGGCAGAACCATGGAAGCTGAGGTCTGGACTGAAGACATCTTCTTGGACCAAGAGAGTGGATTCACCCATGTTTGTGGAAAGGATGAGTGTGCCCCAGAGTTTGGAGAGGACACGCCTTCTGCCCCATTCTTCAGAAACAGTGTTGCCACCCAGGTTTCTCAGATTCCTGGGAGGTTGCAGAGAGGCCAGTTGCTATGTTTGACAAGGTTGGAGCTTAAAGTCCAGCTGCCACCCCAATTCTCGAGGAGGGTGGAGCCTAGAATCCAGCTGCCATACCAATGCTTGATGAGGGTAGAACCAAGTGCATGGCCATCACTCCAACGCTTGGAGATGTTGGAGCCCTCAGCCCAGTGTTTGAGGAGAGCAGGACCACTGTGCAAACTCTTGGGAAATATGGGACTGCCACTCCATCAACCTGGAGAACAAAGCATCGTTCTATAGATGACTCTCAGATCTTAATGGAGTATTCCCTGCAGGGTTTCAGAACTGTTTGGGACCTGTGACCCTTGTTTTCCTTCCAATTTCTCCCTATGGCAATGGGAATGTTTATCCTATGACTGTCCCTTCTTTGTATATTGGAAGCAGATAACTTGTTTTCTAAGTTTCACAGGTCCACAGCTGGAGGGGAATTTTGCCCCAGGATAGACCACACTTATATGATTTTGATGAGACTTTGTACTTAATATTGTTGCTAAAAGGATTTAAGGCTTTGGGATATTGTGATGGAATAAATGTATTTTGCATATGGAAAGAACATGCCTTTTTGGAGTCCAGAGGTTGAAGAGTGATGGTTTGAAGGTGAATGGACCCCAGGAAAGTATGTTCTTAAAGTTAATCCATTCCTGTCAATGTAGACCTATTGTAGGTGGGACCTTTTGAGTAGGTTGCTTCCGTAAGGCATGGCCCAGGGTGGGTTTTGTTTTGTTTGTTTGTTTTGATATACTGGGGCTGGGGACTGAGCCCGGGACCTCACATGTGGGAAGTGGGTGCACAACTGCTTGAGCCACATCCACTCCATTTTTTTTTTTTTTTAGGAGGTACCAGTGATTGAACCCAGGGCCTTGTACATAGGAAGCAGGTGCTCAACCTCTTCAGCTACATCTGCTCCCCTCAGGGAGGGTCTTAATCCTCAGACTGAGAATGTAATTCAGAGAGAAAAATGAGAAAGCCACAGAAGCAAGAGGATGGAGGCAATGAAACCTGGGAGAGAAGAGAAAGAAAAGCTGATGCCACCATGTGCCTTGCCATGTGACAGAGGAGACCAGGATTGTTGGCAGCCAGTCTTCAGGGAGAAAGCATTGCCTGATGATGCCTTGATTGGGCATTTTTATCAGCCTCAAAACTCTAAGCTTGTAAACTAATATATCCCCATTATAAAAGCCAACCCATTTCATGGTATCTGCATTTTGGCAACCTAGCAGACTAGAATAAGCCCTTAGGAGATTACCTCATTCCAGCTCCTTCTTCCCCATTTTCAGATGGAGAAACTGAGTCTCACCCTTTTCACTAATTTTCTAGAGAAATTTAAGTTTCTCCTCTGAATTGGAAAGTTGTCATGATAAAATGCATGTTCAAAGGATCATAGAAATTAATCAAAAGTTTATTTCAAACTAGAATTGAGAGCAAGGACTTGAACAGATATTTGCACAACAATGTTCACAGTGGCATTATTCACAATTGCCAAAAGGTGGCAATAAACCAAGTGTCCATCAACAGATGAATGGATAAACAAAATGTGGCACATCCATACAATGGAATAGTTTTTGGTCGTAAAAAGGAATGACACTTTGATACATGCGACTACGTGGATGAACCTTGAAGACATCATGTTGTGTGAAACAAGCCAGACAGAAAAGGACAAATACTACATGATTACACTTGTATGAAGTAATTAGAATATGCAAATACATAAAGTCAGAAATGATAATATAGCTTACCAGGGGCTGGGTGGCGGAGGAGGGGAGGGAGTTAATGTTTAATTGGTATGGGATTTCTGTTTGGGGAAATGGAAAAGTTTTGGCAAATGATAATGGTGACAGAGGCACAACATTGTGAATGTAATCAACACCACCAAATTATAAATTTGAAAAGGGATTAAAAGGGAAATTTGAGGCTGTATATAAGTTATCATTTTAAAAAAAAACATAGACCTATACAACACAAAGAATGAACCCTAATGTAAAGCATGGGCTAGAGTTAATAGTATAATTATAATAATATTTTTTCATCAGTTGTAATGCAAAATGTTAATAGTAGGGAAAACAGGGTCTTTGAAGGGGGTGTAAGGGAAATCTGTATTTTCTGCATGATTTTTCTATAAATCTACAACTGCTTTAATAAAAAATAAGAATAATAGTAAAAAGTAAAAAACAAAGTTTATCTCAAACAGCTAACTGGTCATCACTTTGGTGCACTTCCACATTCTGGATCTACAACGGTCAAAGCCAAGGGAACTGAAGAAAATATACAGAAATGGATGCCTCAGAAAAGAGAAGTAGCAGCAGGTGACAGGAAGAACAACATCCTCAATTTTCAAGATATTTACAAAATGTGTGTATTTTTTTCTAAGTTCTCTCTTCAAAGAAATTATCCCTCCCCAGTTCCAATAAATTTTAACTTCGTGGCACACCTTTGCTGTTAAAGGGATAAAAACTAAGTCAACGATGAGGCAACTCAGTAAAAACTAGAAGTAATTATAATAGTCAGTATTAGCAACAATATGACAAAATTATTATTTATGCAATTTGCTCGTGGCATTGTAATTGGAATAAACCTTTTAAAAGCAATTCGACAGTACATTTCAGGAGGCAGTAATTCTCCTGGAATTTTATCCTAATTAAATCACATCAAAGGAGGAAAAAAAAAAGAAAGTAGCAAAAACTTGGAAATGACCTATATGTCAAAAGTGACTGTTTTGAGTGCTTACTCTGTGGCAGGTCCCATGTTAAGCACTTGATGCAGATTATCTCATTTAGTCCTCCAAGCAATTCCAGGAGGTATGTGCTATTTTACTCTCATATATCAAATGAGGAAACTGAGGCTACGGGAACTAAAGTAATTTCCCCGTAGCTTAGCAGAATTAAAGTTGGGGTGTGAACCCAAGCAGTCTGCCTCTAGGTGCCACACACCCCACCTCTACATTGGGCTGCCCCTGCCTGGTCTCTGACGTCTTCAGCCGCTGGCTGCTCCATTCCTACACCCACCGCCTAGCTCGATGCTGATATCTTGATCTGATAAGAGGCTGATGAGAAGCTGTGGAGCAAGGGATGATTTAAATTGTTGAGGAGAAATAAAGATACAGAATTACTTATCCTTTTACAGTGGTGTATGCAGAAGAGGCAGTGGACAGTCATTTCTCAAGCCTCTACAATGTGCTAGCTAGTAAAGATAGGCTATCTCATTGAGCCCTCCCAGCTTCAAGGTAGGGGATTATTAGCCTCTTTGACAGATATGGAAACTGAGGCTCAGGAAAGGAAGTGACTAGCTCAAGGTCATACACCAATAAGTGATAAAGTACCCAGAATCCTGATTCTAGGGATCAAGCTCTTCTCGGTCTGCCTCTATGACAAAGATTCAAAATATAATACCTGAAGTTGACTCAGGCATGGGGAATACTGGGCTGGTGGAGAAGTGGGGGATGTTTGGCCGGTGGGCCTAAAGGATACTGACCCAGTCCCAGAGGCTGATCCAGAACAGGAAGTCATTCAGCCCCAGGCCCAGGTTTGGGATCCAAGGAGGTATAGGGAATTGGGGGTGGTCTTCGCAGATGCTGAGAGACGATCCTGCAACCAACAAGCAGGTAATATGCAAAGTCTAAAGATATGTGCATGGGAGCAGATGTGGCTCATGCGATTAAGCACCTGCTTCTCACATGGGAAGTCCCAAGTTTGGTTCCCGGTGCCTCCTAAAAACAGAAACAAACAACAACAAGCAAACAAATGAAAAAACAACTCAGGGGAAGTGATGTGGCTCAGTGGTTGAGCACTGGCTTCCGACATGCGAGGTCCGGGGTTCAATCCCTGGCCCCAGTACATCAAAATTAAAAAAATTTTTTAATTAAAAAAATAAAGATAAAGATATGTGCAGGGGAAAGCAAATGTAGCTCAAGCTATTGGGCTCCCGACTACCATATAGGAGGTCCAGGTTTTGATTCCCGGGGCCTCCTGGTGAAAAGCAAGCTCTCCCGCACGGCAAGCTGGCCAGCGTGGAGTGCTGGCCCGTGCAGGAGTGCTGGCCCACGCGGAGAGCTGGCGCAGCAAGATGATGCAACAAAAAGAGACACAGAAGAGAGACAATAAGAGGTGCAGCAGGCCAGGGAGCTGAGGTGGCACAAGAGATTGAGCAGCCTCTCTCCACTCCAGAAGGTCTCAGGATC
>JAQZBX010023339.1:0-30901 GCA_029593785.1 Cabassous unicinctus | reverse complement strand
TATTATATATATATATATATAAAGCAAACTTGAAATGGGTTACAGTGGGTACCCAAAAGCCCTGAGGAGCCAGGGCTACAATGCAGACCAATGCCACTTTCCAGCCTGGGCAGATGGAGTATAATACAGTTAAATGAATAAGAGATCAAAGTCTGCAACACTTTTTCAGGACCAGGTATGTCAATGCTGGCCTCTATCCCCTATAGTCCTGCTTTTTTAGAGGCAAAAACTGATTAAGAAAGAGTGTCTTTTATCCCCTTGGACTCTTATTTTCCTACAATGCTTGTGCTTCATAATAGACTGTTATTATCCCTTGAATGAAAAAGACCTAAGAGAGATGGTTACACCCGTGCCAAATTAACAAACCTTATATAATTTGGGTACTTGTGGAAAAAGACCTAATTTTTCTACCTCATTTTATTGGAATATTATTTTCCTTTCATTCTAAGATATCATGAAGTTAACTGGTACTTTCTAAAGTGAAAATAAAAATGGTTTAGAATTATAATAATGCAAGTCAGCCTCATTTGTACACACAAAGGAGAAAAATCACTAGCTTATAGCTAATGATTGCTTCTGGAAACTACACATTCATGAAAAATTTGGTAAATTAAAGAACTCTAGTAATTTAGTCAATGAATGGAAATTACATATTCCCTATTGCTATGAGACTATACTTTGTAAGCTCATTTCTCTAGAATGTTCCACCTGCCCTCTCATCAGCCATACTAAATGCTTTGGCCACTTTCTCACAAACTCCTTACACACATACTCTCATCTCTGGTAGGTACAGGTCAATAATAAACCCTGGACACAGCAATTCTGCACTGGTCAACCTTGTTAACCTCCATGTGAACTTCTATAAAAAAGGCATATAGTTTTTGAGATCTACATAGATAACAGTTAACACTTACCTAGTACTCACTATGTGTCAATCACTGCGCAGTACTTTACTAAAAAGAATCTTCAAAACAAGCCTATGAGGTGGGTATAAACAGCTCAGGAAGAACACTGGGATCAAGGGAGTTCATTTAGACATTACTCAGCAACGATCAGTTTTGATCTAACATATCCACATGCAGCCAGAAAAATAGCTAAACATAATAAAGCAAAAACTGATTTCTTATAATTAATACTTTTTTTTTTTAATTGACTTTTTTTTTTTTCTTTTTGGTGTACAGTTCTATGAGTTCCCCCCGCCCACTTGCTGTCAGTGCCCATTCGCTGGGTGATCTTCTGTATCTGTTTCTTGCCTTCTCTTCTCATTTTTTTCCTCCAGGCTTTACCGGGATTCGATCCTGGGGAACTGTGATGCAGGAGAGAGGCACCCTGTCACTTGCGCCACCTCAGTTCCTGGTTTCTCGCCTTGACTCTCCCCTGCATCTCTCTTTTGTTGCATCATCTTGCTGCATGGCTAGCTGCGTGACCATGCAGGCCCGGCTCACCTGATCTCCTTTTATTTATTTTTTTACCAGGAGGTCCCAGGGATCGAACCCAGGTCTTCCCATATGGTAGATGGATGCCCAACCACTTGAGCCACATCTGCTTCCCTAATTAATACTTTTTACATACGTAATATTCGCTTTCTCTGCTCAGAAGACAAATTCTATTCCCCTTCTGATTTATTTATCGTCAACTAGTTCAAACTGTATTTGTTAGTAAGAGTTTAAAAGGAAGGGCAAATTAATATGAATTAATGCCTTTATTTTAGACTAGGCTTAGCCTACTTGTTAGTCTCAACATCCAGATGCAGTGGTTACAAATCTAAATGACCACTGGAATCCTAACACCATGCTAAGAGGAATCCATTGGACTATTTTTTTTTTTAGACTTTCATTACCATTATCAGAAAGTTTCCAGAAAGGTTAAAAAGGAAAAGTAAACCAGTAAAACCTGCAAAATATTGCTTGCATTTGAAGAAGGGCTGCAGAGACCATACTAGGAATAAACCTTCCTAAGAGAGTGTGAAAACTTATATAATACAGATAGACTGAAGATTCAATTAGAGCATAGTTACATGGGATTTTGTGAGAAATGGTAAATTATGGGAGGCTACAAGAAGCATTACTGTTTTCACTGTAGCTTTTTATGAGGGCCTTGGACACCCACAGGATTGTACCATGCATAAAACTGTTCAGAATATGTTAAAATGGAGTCAAAATAGGTGCTGCTGTTATGCCAGTTAACAAAAATTAATCATCCTATTGGCTATCTGCTTTTTTAGGAAAAAAGAGTCAAGAAAACTAAGCCCATTTTCCTTGCAGGTTAACTTTGAAAGGTTCTCGCCATTTTTCACTTGATTTATGACACTAACATTCTATTCATATCCTGTTTCCAACCCTTCAATCCAATCTATATACTGTCACTAACCACCTAAGTAATACAGAACCTTCAATTGTTTGATTCCCCATTAATCACAAGATAAAGTCCAAACTCAGCACATCCACTCTTGCCCCTTTTCCATCTATTCTCTCAAATGAGCCATTCACAAGTGATCTCCATCATGTAGTGGACCAAATGCCAGGCCTCATGCCCTCTCTGTAGTTTTCACGTTCCAAACCCACTCTGATGTGTCTTGGTCCCTGCAGGTACAGCCCCATTTCCTCAAAACTGCTATGCAGTTTTATGTCTCTGTGTCCTTGCTGATGTTACCCCACCTCGCTGGAATACCTTTCTTTCCACCTTCCTCTTCCTTATTAAACTCATCCTTTAGCAATCACCCTCTTATCTTCTGGGAAGCTTTCCTGATATACTCTTCACCCTTGGATGGATCAGATGCTCTTTGGACACTGCACTTTATTCCCACTAGACTATGAATTGCTATAGTATTTTTTAGCTGCATGACCTTTGACAAGTTCATTAATTTTATTGAGTCCATTTCTTCATATGTTAGTATTAATTTGATATCACTCTGAAATAATCAAGCTGAAAATCCTTTTATAAACAATAAAGGACTATGCATACATTAACAATTTTATTATAAACTAAAAGAGTACACAGTATTCTAGGTGAATATACTTCAGTTGTTCTAAGGGTAAGATTCATCTTTTGGTTCCCAGTCCTCTCTCCAAGAATGCCCTGCATTTTATCCAACTTTCTGGCTCCACTAAGTCTTTGTGCTTCTACCTCTGGGGAAAAAAAAATCTATAATTTTTAAAATTTTATATGTATAATCTATGATTTAAAAATATATATTAAATATATATAATCTATGATGTTTAGGTCATTTGAAGAAAAGATTAAGTGGGAATCTCTTGAAGAGTACAGATTTTCCTTTCCACCATTCCTAATGCATTCACAGCTATTTCATGCATAAATATGAAAGAAATGAATGAACAAATGGATACATACTTTACCCTTTGTGCGCTTATAACCAAAAAGTGATGTGACAGATGACACATGAATCTGACCTTGTAACGATGGTGACAAATGCCTTCAGTGTCATCTAAAGTGTAGTAAGAAGTTAAATTTCCTGCTGTGCCTATTTTATTTGGCGATTTGACACATGCTGTAACTGCTACCTTAGTGACTCATGCTTAACATACGAATTTTTAACATTATCAGAATCACTGATGCAATTCAATACCTATTGAATATTTACTGCACTAGGCCCTATGAGAATTCAAAGATAAAGGTGATGGACTCTGCCCATAAGACACTTAAACATACAAAAAGGAAGCCAAACCATCAATATACATAATTAACACAAGACATAAGATTTTAAGATGTATGGAGGACCTAAGGCTACAGACAACCAGCAAAGACTTTGAAAGCATTGGGCCCATGAAATTTAAAATCGGATATTACAAATTATTGGTAGCCCACAGCTTCCATGTATCTGCTATGTATTACAAATATAAATTTGCTACATGCACTGGCAGCTATTTTCTCTTTACTCTAATTATAAACCTAACTGTGGTGTTGCCTAATGAAGAAGCGATTAACACACAACACATACATTATAGTTTCAAGCCCTTTATGTATATTATCTCATTTAGTGTCCATCACAACTCTGTGAAGTTGGTATAATTTAGCCCCGTTTTACAGAAGAAGAAACCAAGGCACAGACCTTGAAATTTTTCAAGGTTAAGAAACAAAAATATAAAATATAAAAACAAGCCCTTAAGAGACAAAAACGCATATTACATAGAATGAGTGGGCCCATTTGCCAGAATTCGGTTGCTTCACGCAGTGCCTTCCACCTCTCCCGAACGCACCCGGTAGGAACAACCTAGATCCCTTCCTTTCCCGCCAGATTTTCTTTTCCTAAGTTCCTAACTGAACAGTTTATTCTCATGCAGATCCTCTCACACTATCCCATTCCAGAGGACATGCTGCTATTTAACAGTTCAGGTAAATAAGACCTCATCAGACCCCCAGGTGGATAACGCTGTGGTAGGACCTCGGAATTAAACCTTTCGGGCTGGGAATCCGTTTCTGGATCACCTCCAAGGAATGGCAGTAGCACCCAGCTCACTGAGAGGCGCTAGCCCATCAGAATCCTCTCCTCCCGACTCCAGGCAGTTTGGGATTTACCATCTGCTCATATGCCTTCACCTGTTCGCGCTCCCAGCCAGATTTCCATTCTTCCCCACCAAACTTCAGGCCTCACGCACCGCCCTCTGCGGCGGTCAAGTCCCAAACCCACCCAGATGCCTCCCGGCAAGGCAGCTGCCCTCCGGCCCAAACCCTGGCCTGTTTCTTGAGAGGCGCCGCCGCGCGTCCAGCCGGGATCAGCTACTCACGGTTCCAGTACACCGGGTAACACTCTCCTTGGGTCACATCCACCTCGTAGAGTCCGCCCCGCACGCACACTGGTTGGATATTCACCAGCTCCTCCATCTCGGTCTCGTGCCCGGCTATGCGAGGGCAGAAGCCGCAGGCACTGTCCTCATCGTCGTCTTCCGTGGAGCGGGAGGCCAGGCCGCACACATGGTCGCCGTCCCGGTCCTCGGCCTGGGGCCGGGCACCCGTGGCCTGCAGCAGGGTTCGAAAGGCGAGCTCGATGCGGAGCGAGTCGTAACCGATGAAGGGCTTCCAGGTCTTCTTGTCCTCCTTGTAGAACCAGCGCACCTCCTCCGGGCGGAGCTCCGTCACCACTTCGTAGCGGTGTCGCGCGGCCGCGCCACCCGGCCGACTGCGCTTCCTCTCTCCTGGTCCCCCTCCCGCCGCCCCGCCACCCCCAGAGTTCGACCGAACCAGAGGCGGCGTCTGCTGCTGCTGCGGATGCAGCGACGAGGAGCTGCCTCCGCCGCCGCTCTCACCCTCGCTATAGTAGCGCAGCGAGGAGCCCGACTCGGCCGAGCTGAAGTCATAGTTCTCGTCACTGTGGCAGGAGTCCGGCGCCAGGTGATGATTATGGTCCTCAACGCCCGGCCCCAAGTGCAGCCCGGGCTCCCCGCGCAGCAGGGCGAGGGGCACCTCGCCGTCGCCTCCGCTGGGCAGGTGCTCGAAGCAGGAGACGTTGCCGCCGAACGCCGGCTCCGCATCCGAGCCCAGCTCCCAGGCGCCACCGCCGCCCCGGCCGTTTTGCTCAGGGCTCCGCGGGGACCCGCGACCGGTGTAATTCATGGTGTGGAGATGCCGCCGGCTGCCGGGCTCCTCATCTAGCCGGGACCCAAGGCACTTCCGCCACACATTAAACGCCGCCGCCCTCCCCACCAGGAGTTTTTAATCTTTCAAATCCAGATCCGGGTGGCGGTGGATCTGCCCCGCCTCCCCCTCCCCCAGGCCCGCGGCAGCCGCAGCCGCAGCCCAGTTCCGCCGCCCACCCCATTGTCACGCAGCCCGACGTAGGCGGTGCTTGGGCCTTCGGCCCCGCCCCGCCTGCCCCGGGCTTGCGCGCTACCGCGCCCCCTGCCCTTCCGGTTGCTGATGCGGGGTCAGCCTAGTTTACTCGCCATCTTTCAATTTTCTTGACTGTTTTCTGCCCTAGCTCTTTTCGTCCTGGAGAGCTGCCTTGGCCTCCGCCCTTCTGGCGTTCAGAGCTAGATGTGGAGAAGCTTTATCCCACTCATTGTTACAATTTGGGCCCTGATCCCAAATGCCTGAGCTATATATGGTGAGAGCCCCAAAAGTTGGATTCCTCCGACATTGCTTTTGTGACCTTAGGCCAGCCTGCAGACTCTGCTGGGCCTTCTCAGTCACTTGACTCATGTTCCCTCCAGAATTGTTGGCCCACACGAGGCACTGCATCCCCACGCCTACACCTATGGATTCCTCACCTCTGCTTCAGCACTGGCACTCAGAAACCGGAGTCTAAACCTCCCTTCATAAGCCACTTCATATTATTGCCTATCTTTCCATACCTATTTCCTGTTTTCTCAGGTGCATTGGAATGCCCGAGACAGTGACTGTTAACCAATTCAATATATCTCAGCCTCTTCCACATAGTGGGTTGCACAATCAAGATTTGTTGATTTTAATGATGACGACTCCAGCCGGGTATGGCACAAAGCGTTTTAGAGTAAAAGGCAGGGAAAAAAATCGGTTCTAGATCTACTTTTGTTAACCACAGGCAAGTCACTTTATCTCCCTGATCTTTTTGGTTTCCTCATCTGTAAAATGAAGTGATTATTGGACCAGATGATCTCTAGAGTTCCTTCCAGCAGTGAAATTTTATGACATGTAAAGTTTCTTCCAGTTCTTTATGCATCTCTGATTCTTTAACTCACTTTCTGGGATCAGGTCTAATGTTAATGCTCTCTTACATGGTTCTTTTTATGCTTAAAAATATACATTATTTTATTTTATAAGCCCATAGCCCTCTGTTAAGAATCCAGAGGAAAACAATCTCTAACACCATTGTTCTCAAAATCACACTTCTTAATTTCTTTTACTCCCTTTGTGGTGGAATCAGGTTGGTAAGGCAACTTCTCTTGTTCCTGGTACCTAACAGAGGTTACTCTTTCTAGTCATTACTTAAAGCAGGACTGTCTCTAGCTTGAACAGTGCCTTTGTACAATTTTTTTTAACGGGATTGCCTCCTGTAGGCACATATAGACCTCTGTTGTGGTTCATGGCTCTGACTTAAACCCTCTAAGATCAGAGCCATCTTCTCATTCATACTGCTTTCTGAATGCCTGCATATCAGTTTCTCCAATCTTTCTATTGACAAGGTACAGAAAATGAAATTAGATATGAGCTTTGTTCTATTTACTACCCATGAAAGCACTCATTAGACAATGTTTTGATGGCCACTTATGTGCCAGGCAGCTATATGCTAGGTTCTGATACAGAGAGTGAAAGAGACTCAGTTCCTTCTTCAAGGACCTCACGGCCTAGTGGGGGATACAGACAAGTAAACATATGCATTATAGTACAGTGTGAAAAATATTATAAAGGAAATTAAAAATAAGGGGTATCACAATATTTAAATTCTCTCTCTCCCTTGAAGTTTTTTTCATGGAACGTAGCCTAACTATATCATTATCTGGTCAGATTATTTTAGTCCAACTTGAACTCCTAAGGACAGTACAATTCCCATTAATGAAAATTAATCCTGGCCCCTTTTTGAATGAATGCTGCTATTATTTTAACATTGTGCTTATTTGATTATATTGAGAAAGTGATCCTCTTGTGATCCATTGGGTAAGACCACATTCTTTTAGGTAGGCTGACCTTCCTTGAAGGAGATTGTTGGTCTGCAATGTAGGAGTTGAAAAAACCACAATTCAGTCAGCAGGAGAAGGGAGTTGCAGGATCTGTTCTCACCTTCCTGTCTTGGCCTAGGCCTTGTTGAAGGGAGATGTCAGTCAGTTTTTGTGGGGGTTGGAATTGCTTTTGCCCCTTGAAAATGAGCTGGAACTAAAAGTTCAGACCCATGTGGTAAGCCTCAGGCTGACAGTGAGTAAAAGATATTTGGAAATAGGTGTAATTTCATGTGACTGCATATGGTTATTTCCTTTTTGTTTCCTAGTCATATCAAGGCAAAGGCCATGAAGCTGCTCTCCTCCGCATTGTTTTCTGCTTTAAAAAGTCATCCTTTATCTGATGCTTCCTGCTGCTACTCTGTCCCTTTTACTTTTGAGAGCACCTTTTCAGGTCATATGATCCTGCAAGAAGGGAAGGGCTGGTGCCTCCATTCCAGTCCCCACCTGCTGGAACAGGTATCAGGTGGCTTTTCACCAATCTACATCATTAGTGTGTTGGATTGACACAGCAGTATCTGGACTTACATGGCTCTATATAAAGCATTCTGTTGTATTTTAATAATTTCCCAGGAACAAGCCTCTTTCACACAAGGCAAGAAAGTATGATTTAGAATCTTGGCATTTGCGGGCCTGCCCTGCTGCAAGAACCAGGTGAATATGGAACCAAGCCTGAGGGAGTTCTTGGTGGGGGAGAGGAAAAGAAGCAAAGCCATCTGGCTTGTACTATAAAAGACTGGAGCAACTAACCTGTGCCTTCCACCATCCACCCTTCCCATTAGGCATATGGCAGAGGCTATCTGGCAACAATAGCCATCTTCCCTTCCCCACCTCTTCGAGTTATATGGTGCAATTTCGTGCCACCTTTCCCTCTTCTTCTCCCTTAAAGGTTCACCCTGTTGTCAATATTAACCCCTTTTCACCTCTATAAAGATAATAGGGGGTAGCTTTATGCCATGTATTTATTCTGAGCCAATACCCACATCCACACCTGAAATGTCTTCATCCAAAATAAACAGTGGAATACATATATTTGGAATGAAGAAGGAGGGGTGTCACATAACCTTACCCCACATTCTGTATCTTCTGTTTGAAAGCCATCCACTACATTTTAAATTTTAGTTTATTTTTTATTTATTAAAATGAGAGTGTCTTCTTTGGTGCACAGATAAAATGGAATGATAACCTAGACTGATGAAGGTCGTTGAACACATTTGAGGTGTCTGCTAAGTTTTAGGTACCTTGGTAGGCCCTACCTTGAAGCATTCACAGTTTAGAGGTATCTTTAAATAAAACCGGAATGACAACTTTTTAATTCCTATGAGGAAAATAATTGTAATGCTAGAATAGTTGCATCTATTCTACAGGGTCATTCTCTCTCTACACACAGATCAATATATAAAGCCAAATTACAATAAAAAGGTAGCTAGGGGAGCAGAAATAATATAAGAATGTGTAATGGTTAAACTTCTTTCATTTATTCATTCAACAAATATTTATTATGTAGTGCTAATTTGATGATAGTTTTGTTTTTAATGGAATGTAGAATTTTTAAATGCATTAACTTAGACATGGTAAGAGGTCTGCCCATAAAACTGAGCTTACCAAAACCTCATAAAAATGTTTTCTATCCCTTTTGGAAATAAAGGTCAATGGTACTGAAGGAATACATGCAAATAAAAAAAAATGTGAGGCAATATAGTATTGATACATACTCTCTGGATGTAGCCACAAAATCCTCATCAACTTGTCTATATTAGAAAGAGACTATTTGACTAGATCCCTGCCTTTTCATTATAGAAAAGTGAGTTAGGCCATAGCCATAGGCTGCTGTGAGAGCCACAATATGCCTCCATTATAAATGTATTTGATGGCTTTTGGGCTCCAGTATTTTCTGACCTCACCCTACAGGTAAACTGAAAGTATATATTTGTTCACAAAGCATATAACTCATATGAATTTCAACAAGAAGTAATTGAAAATCAAAATATTGTACTGGGAAAGAGTTAGAAGCAGCATCTTGTATATATGCATTTTATTATGATTTTCATGTAACAATAAAAGAAAGAAAGAAAAAAAAAAACTGCCCCAAAATGGATTTCCAGTGGTAAAACTAGGAATTTTCTGAGTTTTAAAGGACTAAAAGAAAATTGATTTATTGTTTTTGCAGCTACTGCTTAAGAAAGTATGTTTATCCTTACATCATAAGTTAGGATTTCAAATTTAAGATATCAACTTGAACAAAATATTATTCTAGACTCACGAGCCCACAAATCCCTTCCACAGCTCTCCCATTACCTTTCTGAACCATGCTAAATAACCATTAGGGTAATGTCATTAATAAATTCCAAAGAGATGGTAGGAAAACAAAGTTCTTTAGAAATTTAATGTTGTTTTTTTTTAATGGGATAATTTCTCATCCTTTCGTTATAGAATTTTTTTCTCTATTACAGAAGTTTTGGGTTTATAGGACAATCATGAATAAAATACAGGATTCCCATATATCCTATTTTTTAACACCTTGAATTGGTATGGAACATTTGTTAAAATTGATAAAAGCACATTTTTTTAATTGTACTATTAACTATAGTCCATGATTTAACTTAGGGTTCACTGTTTCTGTAGTTACAGGGATTTAAAAAAAAATATTTTTGTTACCATATCTACAACCTAATATTTCTCCTCTAAACCACATTCAGATATATACTTTAGTGCTATTAATTACATTCACAATGTTGTGCTACCATCACCACCATCCATTACCAAAATATTTCCATTGTCCCAAATAAGAACCCTGTACATTTAAAAACTTAACTTTCCTTTCCCTATACCCACCCCATTCTCTGGTAACCTAAATTTTAGATTTTGACTGAGTTTGCTTATTCTAATTATTTCATATCAGTGAGATCATACAATATTTGTCTTTTTGTGTCTGACTTATTTCACTCAACATTATGCCTTCAAGGTTCATCCATGTTGTCTCATGTATCAGAACTTGCACTTTTAAAATAGAAGTCATTCTGATGGGTATGAAATGGTATCTCATTATGGTTTTGAGTTGCATTTACCTGATGCTAATGATGTTGAGTATCTTTTCATGTGTTTTCTGGCCGTTTGTATATCTTTGGAGAGATGTCTTTTCAAGCCTTTTGCTTATTGTGGCAGTTTGAGATTACTTATTAATTCCCAAAAGAGAAAGATTATGTTTGTAAACTAATTTATTCTGGGTATGATACCCTTTGATTATACTGGATTCAGTTGAGGGGCCCTTGATTAAATTATCTGTTAAGATTAGGGTTTTGATTCACCACTTCAGTAATGTGTGACTCGGGTTGAGTCCCCGCCCCTTTGGTGGGCCTATATAAACAGGCACTTACTCCAGAAGACACATGAGAAAAGGAGAGAACTTTGCCATGTGACAGAAAGGAGAAGGCTCAGACAGCGAAGGCCCCGGGGAGAGGTGGACCATTTGCCTCATAGTTTGCAACTGAAGAGAACAAAGCAGCTGAGCAGCTGAGAAGGCCTGGAAAGAAAGGAGCCCTAACCAGAGAGAGCAGATTGGAAGCCCAGAGGGAGAGGAGACACCAATCAGAGATCAGTGACCATCTTGCTTCAACATGTGGCAACTGACTTTGGTGAGACAGCAACTCTGAGTTGGGCTCTTTAGGGCCTTGTAGCTGTAAGCTTCTACCCCAAATAAACACGCTTTATAAAAGCCAACAGAGTTTGGGTACTTTGCATCAGAACCCCTTTGGCAGACTAATACACCCATTTTTTAATTGGGTTGTTTGTCTTTTTGTTAAATTGAATGATTTCCTTATATATTCTGGATAGTAAACCTTTATCAGATATGTGGTTTCCAAATATTTTCTCCTATTGCATAGGTTGTCATTTTATTTTCATGATAAAGTCCTTTGAGGCACAAAATTTTTAAATTTTGATGAGGTCCCATTTATTTATATTTTCTTTTGTTGCTTGTCATTTGGGTGTAAAGTCTAAGAAAGCATTGCATAATGTAAGGTCCTAAAGATATTTCCCTATGTTTTTTCTAGGAGTTTGATAGTTCTGGCTCTTATATATAGGTCTTTGATCCATTTTGGGTAGATTTTTGTATAAGGTGTGAGTTAGGGGTCCTCCTATGTTTTTGTACATGGAGATTCAGATTTAGCAGCACCACTTGTTGAAGACACTATTCTTTCCCAATTGAGTGGTCTTTGCCACCTTGTCAAAAATCAGTTTGTCTTAAATGTGAGGATTGATTTCTGAGCTTACAGTTCTATTCCATTGGTCTATATATCTGTCCTTGTGCCAGTATCATGCTGTTTTTACTTACTGTGGCTTTGTAATAAGTTGTTTGTGTGTGTGTGTGTCTTTGTTTGTTTGCTTTTTTGAGGTACCAGGGCTGGGGATTGAACCCGGGACCTCATACTTGGGAAGCAGGCACCTAACCATTTGAGCTATGCTCCTGTAATAAGTTTTAAGATTGGGAAGTGTGAGTCCTCCAACTTCATTTTTCATTTGTAAGATGGCTTTAGTTATTCAGGGCCCCTTTGACTTCCATATAAATTTTGGCTTTTTCATTTCTGAAAAGAAGGTTTTGGAATTTTCATCGGGATTACATTGAATTTATAAATTGCTTTGAATAGGTTTGACATCTTAACAATACTTAGTCTTCCAATCCACGAACACAGAATGTCCTTCAATTTATTTACTTCTTTGATTTGTTTTAGCAATGTTTTGTATTTTTCTGTGTTTAAGTCCTTTACATCCTTGTGGTTAGATTTATTCCTAGATATTTGATTCTTTTAGTTGCTGTTGTAAATGGAATTTTTTCTTGATTTCTTCTTTGGATTGTTCATTACATCTGTACAGAAATATTATTGATTTTGTGGTGTTGATCTATACTCTCCCCCTTTGCTGAAGATATTTATTAGCTCTAGGAGCTTTGTTGTGGATTTTTGAGGATTTTCTGTGTATAGGATCATATCCTCTACAAATAGGGAAATCATCCAATTTGGAGCTGTTTACTTCTTTTTCTTACATAATTGCTCTGGCAAGAACTTCCCGTTTAATGTTGAATAACTGTGGTGTCAGTGGACATCTTTGTCTTCTTCCTGATCTTAGATGGAAATATTTCAGTTTTTCACCATGAGTAGGATGTTAGCTATGGGGTTTTCGTAAATGCCCTTTATCATGTTGAGGAAATTTCCATCTATTTCTAGAGTTCCTACTGTTCTAAGTGTTTTCATCAAGAAGGGGTACTGGATTTTGTGAAATGCCTTTTCTGCATCATTTGAGATAGATGATCATGTGTTTTTTCCCTTATTTCTGTTAATGTGGTATATGACAGTTTGAAATTCTTTTATGAATCCCAAAAAGAAAAAGAGATTTGTTTTTTTGAATATGAATCACTAATTTTATTAATCTACTTATATTGTTGCTTATTGTCTGAGTCATCAAAATATGCATGACTTTTGAAGAATCTAATGTTTTGCTGTTCCTTTTTTTTAAACAAATCTATTTTATTGATACATATTAATAAAGCATAAATCCATTCAAAGTGTACAATCACTGGTATTCAGTATAATCACATAGTTGTGCATTCATCACTTCAACATTTTAGAGCATTTTCATTATTCCAATAATAATAAACAACAAAAAACAAGCAAAAAATTCATAACCTCTTAATCTTTCTAGGCTTCCCTTGCCATACATAGCTGCTATTCTGTTTCTGTCTCTCTAGTTTATTTGTGTTTTATATTTTGTAAAAACAGTCTTATATATGCAATATCAACCATATTTGTATTCTATATGAGGTTTCAGTATGTTGTACAGTCCCATGTTACAGTTTTTAGCTTTCCTTCTAGTAATATACATGACCTTAGACTTACCCTTTCAACCACTGTCATACTCATATAATAGCTCTGCTAGTTACAAACACTATGATGTGCTTTCACCATTTTTATTCATTTCCAAAGATTTACAAACTGTTTTACTAATTCTGTACAGATTAGCCCTCAGCTTTCCATTCTCTACCTTCATTCTATTTTCTGGTGACCTATATTCTAATTATTAACTCCATGAGTTTACACAATGTAATTAGTTCATAATAGCGCAATCATACAGTATTTGTCCTATTGTGTCTGGCTTGCCTCACTCAACATAATGTCCTCCAGGTTCATCCATATTATCATATGCTTCACCACTTCATTTCTTCTGACCACTGCATAATATTCCATCGTGTATATACACCACAATTTGTTTATCCATTCATCGGTTGATGGACACCTGGGTTGTTTCCAACTTTCGGCAATTGTGAATAATGCTGTTGTGAACATCGGTGTGCAGGTGTCTTCAGGTCACTGCTCTCAGTTCCTCTGAATATATACCCAGTAACAGTCCACAGTGGCTGTACCATTCTACATTTCCACCAACAATGAATAAGAATTCCTATCTCTCCAACCCTTGTAGATTTCCATCTTTATAATAGCGGCCATTCTAATAGGTGTGAACAGATATCTCATTGTAATTTTGATATGCAATTTTCCCTAATGTATCAGTCAGCCAAAGGAGTGCTGATGCAAAGTAACAGAACTCTGTTGGCTTTTATAAAGCGTATTTATTTGGGGTAGAAGCTTACAGTTACAAGGCCCTAAAGAGTCCAGCTCAATGCACCGTAAGAGGTATTTTCTCACCCAAAGTCTGTTGCCACATGTTGAAGCAAGATGGCTGCGAGGGTTCAGCCTTCCTCTTTCCTCTAAAGGCTCTGTGGACCCAGCTTCTTCTGATCTCAGCTGTAGGCTGGAGGGCTTGTTTCTTTCTGGGCTCAGCTGCTCTGGTCTTTTCACAAAGTCAGCTGTAAACTATCAGGCAAATGGCTCATCTCTCTTCCTGGGGCTGCAGGATCAAAGCTGACAAGTTCTCTCCTCTTCCGTGTTTATGGAGCTCTTTCTATTCCTCTGTATCTTCTTCTGTGTATCTACTTCTGTGTCTCTCATTGATTGTTGGCTTACATAGCCCACAAAGGGGGCGGGGACTCAAACTGAGTTACACTCTACTGATATAGTCAAATCAAAGCCCTAATCTTAACATAATTTAATCAAAGACATCTCAGCTGAATCTCATATAATCAAAGGCTATCATGCCCAGAGGAACAGATCAGTTTACAAACATAATCTCTTTATGGAATTTGTAAATAATATCAAACTGCCACACCTAATTGCTAGTGATGTTGAACATTTTTTCATGTGTTTTTTGCCATTTGTACTTCTTATTTGGACAAATGTCTTTTCAAGTCTTTTGCCCATTTTTTAATTGTGTAGTTTGTCTTTTTATTGTGTTGTAGTATCTCTTTATATATCATGAATATTAAACACTTATCAGATATGTGATTTCCAAATATTTTCTCCCATTGAATCGGCTGCCTTTTCACCCTTTTGGCAAAGTCCTTTGAGATGCAAAAGTGTTTAATTTTGAGGAGGTCCCATTTATCTATTTTTTCTTTTGTTGCTTGTGCTTTGAATGTAAGATTTAAGAAACTACCACTTCCCACAAGATCTTAAAATGTTTTCCTACATTTTCTTCTAGTTTTGTGGTTGTTGCTTTTATATTTAGGTCCTTGATGCATTTTGAGTTAATTTTTTTATAAGGTGTGAGATAGTGGTCTTCTTTCTTTCTTTTGGATATGGCTGTCCAGTTCTCCCAGCACCATTTGTTAAATAGACTACTCTGGCCCAGGTGGGAGGACTTGACAGCCTTGTCAAAAATCACTTGACTGTAGATGTGAGGATCTGCTTCTGAGTTCTTGATTCAATTCCATTGGTCAATCTGTCTGTTTTTATGCCAGTACCATGCTGTTTATACCACTGTAGCTAAATAATATGCTTTAAAGTCAGGAGGTAAGTGTCCTCCAACTTCGATCTTCTTTTTAAAGACGTTATTGGCTATTCGGGGCCCTTTACCCTTCCAAATAAATTTGATAATTGGCTTTTCCATTTCTGCAAAAAAGGCTGTTGAGATTTTTATTGGGATTGTGTTGAATCTGTAAATCAGTTTGGGTAGAATTGACATCTTAATAGTATTTAGCCTTCCAATCCATAATCATGGACTGTCCTTCCATTTACTTGTCTTCTTTGGTTTCTTTTAGCAATGTTTTGTAGTTTTCTGAATATAGGTCCTTTATGTCCTAGGCTAAGTTTATTCCTAAATATCTGATTGTTTTAGTTGCTATTGTAAATGGAATTGTTTTTTCTGATTTCCTCTTCAGATTGCACATCAGTAATGTATAGAAACACTATTGATTTTTGTGTATTAATCTTGTATCCTACACTTAGCTGAACTTGACTATTAGTTCAAGTGTTTTGTTGTGGATTTTTCAGGATTTTCTAGATATAGGGTCATATAGTGAATAGTGAAAATTTTACTTCCTTTTCTACTGGAGTGCCTTTTATTTCTTTATCTAGCCTAATTGCTGTAGCTATTCTAGAACAATATTGAATAACAGTGGTGACAGTGGTCATCCTTGTTTTGTTCCTGATCCCAGTGGTTAAGCTTTCAGTCTTTCACCGTTGAGTAAATTGGTAGCTGCAGGTTTTTCATATATGTACTTTACCATATTGAGGCAGTTTCCTTCTCTTCCTATCTTTTGGAGTGTTTTTATCAAGAAAGGATGCTGAATTTTTCCAAATGCCCTTTCTGCATCAAACTCTAACATGAGAGTTTCATGTGATTTGTCTTCTTCAATTTGTTGATGTGTTTTATTACACTAATTGATTTTCTTGTGTTGAACTACCCGTGCATACCTGGGATGAAACCTACTTGATTGTGGTGTATAATTCTTTTAATGTATTTTTGATTCTATTTGCAAGTATTTTCTTGAGGATTTTTGCATCTATATTCATTAGGGATATTGATCTGTAATTTTCTTTTTTCATGTTATCTTTATCTGGTTTTGGTATTAGGGTGAAGTTGGCTTCATAGAATCAGTTTTGTAGCTTTCTTTCCTGTTCAAATTTTTGGAAGAGCTTGAGCAAGATTGGTATTAGATTGTCTTTGAATGATTGATAGAATTCACCTGTGATGTCATAATGTCCCGGGGTTTTCATTTTGGGAGGTTTATGATGACTGTTTCAATCTCTTCACTTGGTTTGTTGAGGTCTTCTATTTCTTCCAGGATCCATGTAGGTGATTTGTGTGTTTCTAGGAATTTGTCCATATTATCTACATTTTCAAGTTTTTTTTTTGGCATACAGTTGTTCATAGTATTCTCTTGTGATCTCACTTATTTCTGCAGTGTCCATGTTAATGTCCCCCTTCTCATTTCTGATTTTATTTATTTGTGTCTTCTCTCTTTTTTTCTTTTCAGACTAGCTAAGGGTTTGTTGATTTTGTTGATCTCAAAGAACCAGCTTTTGGTTTTGTTGATTCTCTTTATTATTCTTTTCTCAATTTCATTTATTTCTGATTAGTTAGGAATTAGTTGCTGTTCTTTTTCCAGGTTTGCAGTTAGATCTTCAATTCTAGCTCTTTCTTTTTTTTTTAATGTAAGCATTGAGGACTATAAATTTCCCTCTCAGCATTGCCTTTGCAGTGTCCCAAAGGTTTTTTAAATTAATTAATTAATTTTTAAATTTATTTTTTTCAATTTATCCTTTCTCTTCCAGATAGTTCTCTTGTCTGTCTGCTCATTGTCTGCTTGCCTTCTCCAGGAAGCACCGGGAACTGAACCTGGGACCTCCCACTTGGGAGGTGAATGCCCAATGGCCTGAACTACATCAACCCCCGTGGGCTGCGGTGTCTGCTGTCTTGTGGCATCTGCTTGTTTAGGTGTCTGCTCATTGCTGCAGGGTGCCAGCATAAAGCTCTCGTTGCAGCGGGTGTGGGCATCTAGCTCTCATTGTGGTGGAGTGTGGCATCTAGGTTTCATTGAGGCGGGTGTGGGCGTCTGCTTGTCTTCTTTAGGAGGCACCGGATCCAAACCTGGGACCTCCCATGTGGTAGGCAGGTGCCCAAGTGGTTGAGCCACATCTTCCTTCATTTTGATATGTTGTGTTTTCATTTTCACTCATCTCAATATATTTGCTGGATTCTCTTGCAATTTCTTCTTTGATTATTTAAGAGTGTGTTGTTTAATCTCCATATGTTTATGAAATTTTCCCTTTTCCATCTATTATTGATTTCCAGCTTCATTCTGTTATGATCAGAGAAAGTGTTTTGTATAATTTCAGTCTTTTTAAAATTTAATGAGACTTATCTTGTGACCCAACATATGGTTTATCCTGGAGAAGGATCCATGAGTGCTTGAAAAGAATGTATATCCTGCTATTTTGGGGTACAATGCTCTATAGATGTCTGTTATTTCTATTTTACTTATCATATTATTCAAGCTCTCTGTTTATTTATCCTCTATCTAGATGTTCTATCCAATACTGAGAGTGATGTGTTGATGTCTTCATCTATTATTGTAGAGACATCTACACAATTTTTCCCTTCAGATTTGTCAGTGTGTGCCTCATGCATCTTGGGGCACCCAAATTAGATACATAAATATTTAGTTTAGTTATTTCTTCTTGGTGAATTGCCCCTTTTATTAATATATAATGACCTTCTTCATCCCTTATAACTGTTTTGTATTTAATGTCTATTTTGTCCGATATTAGTATCACTACTCCAGCTCTTTTTTGGTAACAATTTGCATGGAATATCTCTTTTCAACCTTTCACTTTCAACCTGGTTTTGTCCTTACATCTGAGGTGAGTCTCTTGTAAACAGCATATAGATGGCTCATTTTTTTTTTTTTTTTTTTTTTTTTTACCATTGAATAATTGTCTTAAATCATGTATCTCTTCAAGATATTTGGTTTGTTCCTTTGGTTGGGACATCTCTTCCTGTTTCCTAGTATGGCATGTACTTTTTGTCTGATGTCTCAGCATCTGAATATGTTGGTGAATTTAGTCCAATGTCCAATTTCTCTTTCTTACCTATTATTATTTTTTCACTGCTTTTCTTTGATAGTTCCTTCAACTTTTTCTGAATCTTTAAAATTGCCTAGCTTAATTCATCATACTCGAGCCAGGGACTCATTAATGGTGTGCAGCTTTTCTACCAGGACTTCAGGTTAAAGAGCCCTAAAGGCAGTTTTTCTCCAAGCAATTTCCAGTCCGGCCAGCAGATGGTACTTGTTGGCGCACTTTTCCACGGAGGTGTTGCTTTCAATCTCTGCTTGCCTGTGTTTTGGTCTGGCCAGAACCGAGATTCAAAGCAGGTTCTGCTGGCTGAATTCACTGAAGAAAAGCCCCCTGACTCACCCTCCCTTTCCCTTGTAACAGCTAACAGGGAGGGAGACATCTGCAGGAAGTCAGGGGTATTATCCTGGTTTAATGTCTTGGGGCTGGGTGTGGGAGCCATTCCTGGCCACCACGGGGGTTTGGTAACTCACGTTTGTTGTTTTGGGTTCTTTGTCTCTCTGTCTCTCTGTCTCTCACTCTCCTAGGAATTGTGTAGCACTGTCCTGGTCTGCTGGCTCTCAAAGCAGGTCCCTTGGACAGCTTTTAGCCCTTCTGTTGTTTTTGTGAGAGAGTTGAGCACTGCCCTGCCTACTCTGATGCCATCTTCCCAGAACGCTTGAGATTGTTTCTGAACTAATCCATTCCTGTGGGCGTGGGGCCCTTTTGATTGGATTGCATAAGTGAGCCATGGGCCAGCTTGGTTTTCTGCCTTCTTGCTGGGTCTGATATAAATGGAGACACTCAGAGAAAGACACACACAGGGAGAAAGGAAGCTGCCATATATGATTCAGCCATGTGAGAGAACGGACTCCAGGTTTGCCCACAACTGAGCTCAAGGAGAGAAAACCTGAGAGGCTCAAGGAGTCCAGGCTCAGGGAGAGATGTCTGATTCGCCACAGCTGAGTTCAAAGAGAAAGTAGAGAAAGATCAGCAAACCCACCATCTTTCCATCTTGGCAGGATGCTAGGATCACTAGTAGCTGATGTTCATGAGAAAGCATCTCTGATGGTGTCTTGATTTTGGAAATTCCAGAACTGTAAGATTTTACCCCAAATAAATCCCTTTTATAAAAGCCAACACATTTCTGGTACTTTGCATCAGCAGCCCTATGGCAAACTAAAACATGATGTATTACATTAATTGATTTTCTTGTATTGAACCACCCTTGCATGTCAGTAATAAACCCACTTGATCATGGTGTATAATTCTTATTGTTGTTGGATTTGGTTTGCTAGTATTTTGTTGAGGATTTTTGCAACTATATTCTGTAGTTTTCTTTTGTTGTATATCTTCATCTGGTTTTGGTATGAGGGTGCTGTTGGCCTCATAGAATGATTTAAGGAGTATTGCCTTCTCCAATTTTTTGGAAGAGTTTGAGCAGAATTGGAGTTAAGTCATCTTAGAATGTTTGGTAAAATTCCACTGTGAAGCTATCTCTTCTGGGGCTTTTCTTTTTGGGGAGGTTTTTGATTATGATACAATCTCTTTACTGATAACTGTTTTTTTTTTTTTTTTTTTTTTTTTGAGAACTTCTACTTCTTTTTGAGTCAGTGTAGGAAGAAACAGTTTGTATGTTTCTAAAAATTTGTCCATTTCAGCTAGATTATCTAACTTATTGACTTACAGGCATACAGTTGTTCATAGTATACTCTTATAGTCCTTTTTAAAAATATTTTGCTTTATTTATTTACTTCTCCCACCACCTTGTTGCTTGTGCTCACTGTCTACTGCTCTTTTTAGGAGACACTGGGAACCAAACCTGGGAACTCCCATGTGGGAGGGAGGTACCTAATCACTTGAGCCACATCCATTCCCTCTTAGAGTCCTTTTTATTTCAGCAGGGTCGGTAATAATGTCCCTCCTTTCATTTCTGATTTTCTTTGTCAATCTAGCTAAAAGTCTGTCAAATTTATTGATTTTTTTTCAAAAACCAACTTTTGGTTTTGTTGATTCTCTCTATTGTTTTTTGTTCTCTATTTCATTTATCTCTACTGTAATCTTTATTATTTTCTTCCTTCTGCTTGCTTTGGGTTTAGTTTGCTCTTTTTTTTTTTTCTAGTTCTTCCAGGTTTGAGGATAGGTCTGATCTGAAGTCTTCTTTTTTTAATGTATACATTTTAGAGCTATACATTTGCCCCTCAGTACTGCTTTTGCTGCATCCCATACATTTTGGTTTGTTGTATTTTCATTTTCATTCACTTCAAGCTATTTCCTAATTTTCCTTTTGATCTCCTCTTTATCCCATTGGTTATTTAAGAGTATGTTGTTTAATTTCCACATATTTGTGAACTTTTCATTTCTCCCTCTGTTATTGGCTTTTAGCTGCATTCTATTTGGTTAGAGAAGATACATTATATGATTTCAATATTTTTGAGTTTATTAAGACTTGATTTGTGACCTAATATATGGTCTATCCTGGAGAATGATCCATGTGCACTTGAGAAGAATGCATTCTGTTGTCGTTGGGTGAAGTGTTCTATATATGTTCGATAGGTCTAGCTCATTTAGAGTATCATTCAAATCTTCTATTTCTTTATTGATGTTCTGACTAGATGGTCTATCCATTATTGAAAGGTTTTTTGTTGTATTAAATTTTCCTACTATTTAATGTAGAACTGTCATTTTCTTCCTTCACATCTGTCAATATTTGTTTCATATATTTTGGACCTCTGCTGTTAGGTTCATATATATTTATAATTGTTACATCTTCTTGTTTAATTTACCTCCTTATCAGTATATAATGACCATCTTTGTCCCTTGTAACTGTTTTCGACTTGCAGTCTATTTTATCTGATATTAGTATAGTTATCCCAGCTCTCTTTTGGGTACTACTTTCATGGTATAGATATTTTTCTATACTTTTACTTTCAACCTACTCGAATCTTTGAATTTAAGGTGAGTCTCTTGCAGATAGCATATAGTTGGGTCATGCTGTTTTTAAAATCCATTCTGCCAATCTCTGCCTTTTGACTGAAGAGATTAATCCATTTACACTTAAAGTCACTATTGATAATGCTTTTAACCTAATAAATTCCCATTATAAAAGCCAACCCATTTCCAGTCTATTGCATCCAGCAGCTTTTAGCAAACTAAAACAGATAGACTCCAAACTACTTACATGGCTACATCTGAATGGTGAAGAAGAAATAAAGGTGAACCTTAAGTTCCTTATCATTAGAACTTTATATGAGTGTACATTTGTATGTTACTTGAATAATTAAAAAATATCTTTTAAAACAGGGAGGATAATATTATTTAATGTTTACCACTCCCCCTCCTTCCAGGTAGCCTTCTTATATGATGATATTACTGTAGCTACATGGTATATTTGAATGAAATCACTGTCTACAAGTGTCAGAAATTACACAAAGATTACAGAGAAAAGGTCTAGTTTCAGTTCTCAATCCTGTCAAAGACTAGCTCTGTGAGCTTTGAGCCTCAGATTTATTGACCATAAAAAACCTGGGAATAATAATAATACTTGCCTCACTTTTTTGTGGTGAGGATTATTTAAGACAATAAAAGATAATGTATATGAAAGTACTTTGTGACATCTCCCATGATTGTCATCTGCCATAGCTGGCAGCAAACACATTATGTGACAGAAAGCCTTCCTATATTTCAAAAGATTTCTGTTTTGTTTGCCCTTGCTTCCTTATTTTTTATTTTTCCCTCCATGTCATAAATTAGAATCAGTGGTATTCAGCATATAAAAGTTCCTTAGTTATATACGTTTTCTTTCTAGCCCTGTGATTCCTCAGTTACTTAACCTTGTACTTCTCAGAACTCTTGGCCAACCCACATAGCATTCAGGGAAGGGACTCATCCTCCCAGTCTTCTAAAGGCCTATAATTTCTGAATTCCCTTTTCTCCAGAGATGTGTCTAACCCCCTTTTCTCCCCTCTACCTTAGTGTTACTTCTTGAAGGGTCACAGAATTCTGAATTCTAGGTCACATAAAGTCTTTGTTGCAATTCTGCTTTCTCCCCTATTTAATACTATTGGCCTTCTTAAATACCAGTGGCACAGTCAGTGGACTTAAGAACTAAAATTTAACACACTCTTCAGTGTGCTTTGAACTCTTCTTTTGAAGCTCATGAAATTCTTTGGTACCTAGAAATTTATGATCTCCTTTAAAGAGCATGAAAACTATGAGAACCCCATTTGGTTGGGCTAAATAAGTATTAAGGTAAGTGAAATTTTCTTGGAGTTTTCTAAGTTGAAGGCAATCATCTAAGTCAGAGGTGAAAATATGGATTTATTATAATTCTTATTAGGAAAAAGTTGCAAATAGAATTTTATTCTCAGTGGCATCTATTTTAGCCCCTGTAAATAAAAATCAGGCAATATTTCCCTGCTTGTAAGTGAGGGACAATAGAAACGACCTATTTCTCAAAGTCTTATTAGGGATAACTGAAGAAAGATCAACTCAAATGAACAAATATATATCAAATGCCTACTATGCATGAGCAAACATTGTATTAGGGACAATGATAGACCAGGCCTCACAGAACCTATAGTCTAGTGAGAATGATAGACAATTAAATATACAATTGTAAAGTGTGAAAGGAGCATGAGGAGACCCTATAAGGGAACTGTTGTAACAATAAGAAGCATGACCAATCCATACTTGGCATAAGGGTGGGGATGTTCACAGTAACAGAAGCTTTCCCAAAGGAAGAAAAGCCTAAGCCAGGGCCTAAAAGATAATGAAAGTTAGCTGAAAAGAGAGGTGAAGATGTGGTGCAGAAGAATATTCCAGGCAGAAAGAATTATGTATACACTGACCAAAAGTCAAAAAAGGAGTTTGAAGATCTGGAAGAAATGTAGAGAGTGAGGTAGAAGAGATGAGTTGGAGAGGTAAGCATATATTTTGCAAGTATAGAATAATCATCTAGATACAAAATACTTTGTATTTTGAAAAAAATGAAAAGTTATTTTACATGAACATCTTTGAGAGGCTCACACCACAACATATTTAGTGGGCTTAAGTCCCTAACAGTGATTGGATATAGGATCTTTCTTAAATCCAGTTGTAAGCACTTTGATAGTTCCTATATCATCTAGCACAGGGACTTGCACATAGTTGCCACTCAGTCCATATCACTGAAAGAGGGCACATCCAAGTGTTTGTTTCACTCTATGGCTTGTATGCTGTATAATCATTCTCATATGGTCCCACCAAGGGTTAATCCTCTGTAAGTCATTGTTCTGATTTTGACAGGAAGAGCATAGCAAAGGCTAACCTGCTTTAAAACATTTCCTCAGTAGGCTTACCATGGTGGGTCCTTCCTTCCTACCTGGTCTGACATACACCCATAATTTGAGGCACTTTCTTGAGTTACCTAAGAAAGGTAGGAGCATTGACCTCATATGAGTATTCTTAAAATACTAGCAACTGGTATGACCAGGCTTTTTGCTGAGTATAAATGAAATCATGTTAACTTTTTTTTTCAGGACCCAAATTTTATATCATCAGCCTCTACTGACTTTATTGCTAGTCAAATATTTCCTGTTGTCCTCAAAAAGATGGTTCACATTTGCTCACCAACTGGTCTGTCCACTACATTACTAATCTTTGCCCACCATGTTCCTTTTCTCCTGATCTGGCAACACTGTGTCTGCCCACATGTCCTTCTTGGTCTTTAAGTAGTTTGAAAGAGCCATGCTGTTGCCTTGCTAATGGTGCCACTCCCTCCCGATATTGGCAGTAGCCTGGCCCATGGTGCAGTCTTCTAACTCCCTGCTAGCCTCCACCATCCAGGTACCAGAGCAGTGCCAGGCTGAGTAGGAAGGAAGTGAGACCAGCCCCTTTCCCAGGCCTGAGCCATCCAATTTTTACCTGGGCCCTATACTGGCACTGCCCTGCCTGGAGCCACAAAGCTTTCCCTTCAACCTCTTCCTTCAATATCTAATCCCCCCAGGCAACTCTCACCTCCCCTTCCTCTCCTCCCTATCCTCTCCCCTTATTTCCCAAATAAAACCACAGAAGCCTCAAAGATAAAGCTTGGGGTCAACCAGCACAGAACAATCCATGACCAGATTGGAACATCCAGCATCTGTGGTCAAGTTAATAGCACCTTAATAGTTTCCTCTAAGAAGAGAGAAATAGTCTGCTCCAAATGTAAAGAGAAAAAGTCTCCACTTCTGGGTAAAAAAAAAAAAAAAAAGCCTGCAACTCTTAAATGACAACTTCCTCACTTGTGCTTATCCAGGCTTCAAAAATCCTAAGGCCTGGGCTCAGCTAGGGCACGCTGGGCATAAAGGAAGCTCTGCCAATAGAAGGAAAGAGATAGCTCTCTTTCCATGAACCCAATAAATTTCCAGCAGTTTATCAAATTGGTAAAAGAACAAAGAATCTAGATTCTTAAGACTAGTTAATGTATGAAAAACCTGCATCTGGAAAACTCTGGGTAGTTTCGTATGAATCTGGTAGAAATAGGAAGGGTAAAGAGTAAGAAGGAGAGCTTCTAAAGAGAGCTTCTAGACATAGATTGTGTAGAAGAAGAACTCTGGTCCTATCAATTAAGCTGTAAATTTTTTGGCTTTCTAAAATCACCCTAAAGTTAATGTCATCAACAAACTGGAAAAGCTGTTTTAAATGATGGATGCAACATTAAAACTAATCAATTATAGTTCCTCCTATTTTTACATTGAAAAAAAGAAAAAACTCCTATGAGAAACAGCTCAAAAGTTATGAACAGAATAGTAAAAGAGGAAATGAAAATTTAGAAAATGGTTAGAAGAATAGGATACAAGTTTCATCTGGCACACTCACCAAAAAAATATAAAACAATAATTGCATGGCATGTTTTACCTATTAGCCAAGCAAAGTTTTTTTGAACCAACTCATGGAGGACCCCAAATGCTACTGTGACTAGAATGCATTTTGTACATAATAGGAAGACAGTAAAAGATTTTTCAGCCAGAGAGTAGCATCATCTCAGTCTTTTCTTTTAAAGGAAGATTAATTAGTTAATATGGTATAGGATAGATTAAGGAAGATAAAATTGACTATTATAATTGTAAAGGTGAGGGAACAGTTCCAGAGATGGTCTATACAGGCATGTTGGAGATATAGCTTCGGGGAAAACCCACAAGAAAGGTCTGAATTATACACTGACTTCTTCCATCCATTTTACTGTCTCTCATGAGACCTTGCTGCCTGATAAGGGATGCTACTGTACTATGAGACTGTATAAAATGATATCACACAAGAACAGTCAAGAACACATTTTCAAATAGAAGAGAGGTGTCCTTTTAAAGAAATTTTGTCTTTGCACAAAAATCAGGAGGCATCAGCATCAAGAATCAGGGCACTTTCATTTTCAAAAAGTGCTGTCTTTGAGTGCCTGCTTCCCATATAAAAGGTTCCAAGTTCAATCTCTGGTACCTCCAAAAAAAAAAAAAAAAGCTGTCTTTTTTTTTTTCCTCAATGAAACATGAGGAACAATTTTATTATCCTCCTTAAAATGGCTGTGCCATCCATGTTTAATGGTCTTGCCTCATTGCACACACAGCCTACTAGAATGACACGGCCTTAAATTTGGTTTTACCCCAAGGCCAGAGTTTTCTGATACTTTTTTTTTTTTTAATAGTACGATTTCTTAGAAGTTATCTTTCCCAAAATGAATATAAATACTGCTTTCTTCTTTCAAAGAAATAACTGAACAGCAATTCTGCTAAATTACATTGAGCAACAGCCCTGCCCAAACTTCTTCTGCTTACTTCCTCTCTTTTAACCGTATTCCCCAGAGCTCACAAGGTTTACCCTTTTCCCAGCTGAGGCTTGCTACTAAAAATTTCAGTCAGAAATACTCAAATGACTATAGACCTAATTACTTTTTAAGTTACTTATTACTATTGCATGGAAATATTTTCCAGAACCCCTTTTAGGCAGAGCTGTAGGTACAGGAAACAGAATATTTGGGTTATAGTTACTTTCTCTTTCTCATTGTAAGTAGGTACAGTGGTCCGTGCTGATCCTAGATATCCTTGGCAGTGTCCTTCACAGAAGTGGAAGGAAAAAATGTTAGTACTATTGAAAGAGGTCGGGGAAAGCATGTTTGTTTCAAAATGTGCCGCTAGTAGCAGCGTGTGAGAGTGGCATCAAATAAGCATGGGATAAGATTCTAGTCTCAGCTCTGCCATTAGACTTGTGATCTCTGGAAACCCTTTCACCCACATGGGGCCTCATCTGTAAAATGAGGAAATTGGACAAAGGTCATTTCTAGCTAAGACCTTTTATAGTTTTATGTTTTCCTACCCCAAAATTAAGCATCCTTGACTACATAAGCTTTTTTTCTTTTTTCTTTTTTTTGGCTCTTTTGCCAGTGGGGGCCTCTGGCATATTAGCACAATCCAAGATGTTAGCAAATGAATTTGATATGTCATGTGACCCAGAGGAAACTGATGCTGCTGAAATGGTGGGAGCATCCTGGAGAGTGTAGGGGGAGGTAATAGTGGCTGTGGCTTAGAGATTGCGTGCACAAACATGTGAAGTATTTCTCTTTTCTACTCTCATTTCATTTTTTTAAATCATTGTCTTATTTTGTGTTTTATGTTATTTAATACTCTTCTTCCAACCCTAGCCCTTTTATTTCCTTCACAATGTTCATGTTTCAGTGTTCCTTCAGAGGAATTTTCAAAATTCTGGGTGTGAAAGAAATGTCATATTGTTACTCTTAGGAACTGAAATATAATGGCAGCCAACTTCATTCAGCAGCTCACCCTGAGAAAAGCTTCTCGAGTGAGTGTGGGTGGCTCTGCTCCTGCAGGCATTCCTGGCACAAGTGCCATGTGACTCCATGCTGTGAGACAGACACTTGATTTGCTTCCTATCGTACCATCTTGTGACCTACCTTGTTTCTAAAACATGCTTGTATCTCTGTTTGATCAAATCACAGTTCCCTCTATTAACCAATGCAGTAGGTACACATTTCAGGCCGCAGATACAGTTACACAAGAAATGGACCCTCTGCTTCCTCCAAATGCACATCTAGTCTGCCAGGTGGTTGAAAATGAATCTCAGGGTCTAAGTTCTGGAGTGCGTACATATGCCAAGGAATCAGAATGGAGGGGGATGGTGGGAAGCGTCCGTTTTATATTGTCATTATATATTCACTCTGGCCTCTGCCAGGATGGCCGGTGTTCCTGTCTGATCTTCAACGCTTGATCAGTGGGTCACTGTTGTGTCTTCCTTTTTTCAACCTCAAGGCCTCTTCAGGCCTGCTAGCCCTCTCTCTGCTATATTGTGAGCATTGTTCAGCTTGAGAGCCACAGTGGCATGTGGATAACTCTGTGAAGCACTCTCGGGCCCTCTCCAGCAAAGGGAAACAGCATGTAGCCATTTCCATTCTCCCACACACAGCTGAGTGGAGAGAGCTCAAAGACTGAGCAGGATTCCCCAGCTCTACCCTGAAATCGTGAATGTGGAATGGCCTAGCTACCAGGGCTCAGGGAAGGGCCAAGAGGTCCTAGGAACTACTGCGCTGAGGCTGTTGGGTTAGTGCTGGAGGGGGAAAGAGGAAGGGGGAGAAAAGGGAGAAAATCTAGGTTAATATCTCAAAATATTATCCCATTACACAATCTTAATGGGTCAGAATTTAGTCCTTGACTCTGGGCACAAGGCAACAATAATAAACCTGTAAACTGTTTTGACTTTTGTATTCTGAAGATGCAGCTATGATAGAATATTGTATCAAAAGTCCAATGCTGTACATATTAATAGCAAAATTGTAAAGGGATGATGTTGCCTCATGCCTCCATTTTCCTTTTATTTTCTCTTTTTCTGCTGTTAGTGTTTTGTCCTCCCTGAAATGCTTCTGTTATCCTGGTCTTTTCTGCCCCAGGAGAAAAAATGACATAAATTCATTTATACTAAAATTCCATGTCTATTAAAAGAGGATAGGAGGGACAGATCAAAGTTTAAATAAAAGGAATGGGTTACTATTGGTGGAATTTAAAATAATTGTGTGTGTGTGGGGGGCAGATGTGGCTCAAATGGTTGACTGTCCGTCTCCCATATGGAGGGACCTGGGTTTGATCCCCAGGACCTCCCCGTAAAAATAAAAAATAAAAATATAGATGGCGTGCGGGCCTCTAGGTCCTGCGAGTGGTTGTGCTGCCAGGCCCTGCTGAGCCACACAGCAAGATGATTATGAAACGAGAGTGACACAAAGGAAAGTCAAGACAAGACACACTGAAAACCCAGGAACAAAGGTGGTGCAGGCAGTAGGACGCCTCTCTCCCACATCAGAGTTTCCCAGGATCGAATCCCAGTGAAGATGGGAGGAGAAGGATGAGAAGAGAGGGCAGGAAACAGAGACAGAAAATTGCCCAGCGAATGGACACAAAAACAGCAAAAATGGGAAGGGGGGTAAAAATGGATAAAAGTAAATAAATCTTAAAAAAAAATAAATAACGGTAGGGGGAGAGATTTTAAAAAAATCTATTTCTGACTTCTGGAGTGATCACTACCGGGTACAGCGTAAAGGAATGGGTACTTTTTCCCCCTTCTCTGAAAGGCTGAGACAAATCATATAAAAGAGGGACAACTCCTATAAAGGAATAGTCCCTTGAGGCAGAAGTGGCCTGGGAGGGTGTCTAAATGGCCATGAGTTGCAGAGGCCAGAGCAGCAGTTAGAAGAAGCCAACAGGAGACTGCCGTCTAACCTGGCTGATCTACTGGAGAGTTAGGACAGGTTGAGAAGTATGGAAGGGGCTGAGGGTTTTCCAGGCGAGAGCTAAGACAGGGGTTGGGAATGAACGTTGCTTTATGTGGTACCTAGCATGTGCTGTGGGCTTAAAGAAACTGAGCCAGGCTTGTTAGAGGTTCCTGAAGATATAATGAAGGATGTGATATTTCTTTCATTTTCCTGAAACTTGCTGGCTTGCAAGCATACTGTTTTAGTCAAAGGGCTGCCAATGCAAAGTACCAGAAATGGGTTGGCTTTTATAAAGGGCATTTATTTGGGGTAAAAGCTTACAGTTCCAAGGCCATGAAAATTCCAAACCAAGGCATGATCAGAGATCCTTTCTCACAAAATTCAGCTGCTATGTCGTGAAGATGGCCACCAATCTCTGCTGAGGTCTCCGCCTTCCCCTCTAGAATCTACATCTCTTGGAGCCCAGCTCCTAAAGTTCAGCTGTCAGCTCTCAGGTATAAGACTTGTCTCTTCTTGAGCCTCCTATATCAAGAAGTCTACTCTGTTTTCTTCCTGAGGTCAGTTGTAAGCTATCAGGCATATAGCAGGGCATCTCCTCTTGAGCTGCTCTGTACACCCAGCCTCGTGGGGGCTTCATGCTTAAACAATCCTCTAGGCCTCTCTCACATGGCTGGATCAAATATGGCACAGCTTCCCTTTCCTGTGTCTGTCTCTCTGTCTTTCTCTGTGTCTCTGGGTTTATATCAGACCCAGCAAGGGGGCAGAGACTCAACTTGAGTCATGCCTCACTAACGTAGTCCAATCAAAAGCCTTAAAGCAATCTATTAAGTAATCTAATCAAAGGACTCTCAACTGAATTTAATGCAATCAAAGGGTATTACACCCACAAGAACAGATTCGTTTAAAAACAGTATCTTTCTGCTTCTGGGATTCATAAAATAATCTCAAACTGCTACATGTGCTCTCTTTTTAACATATAACCAGAATTCATTTTCAAGAGTAGCTATTTGGCATATTCCTTAAACACTGAGAAAAATACATCTTAAAATAATGACTTTCAGATATAGCTACTTACCTACCTCTTCAGTGCAAAAGTTTAAAGAAGTCTCACCTTTTGGCTCAGCAAAGTGTGTGAGGGCCAATGCAAAAGGAATCACCTGGGATATTCCTGGGCTCCATAGACTTGATCCCACTGTCCTGCCTGAACTGCCCATTTCAAGTTCTCTTACTTGACTTAACTTGTCTAATTGCATCTGTATCTGCTTAGCCAGCCCTCCAGTTGATTGGCCAGTTATGTGCCGCGGTCCAGCCGAGGCACGAGGGAGCAGACTGAAGGTGGTTAAGGGAGTTGGCGAGAAATGATGAGTCGCACACCAAATTGAGTGAGAATTAACGACTGACGACTCTCGACTATTTTATTGTAAGATAAGCACAGTTTTTATATTCTATTTTTTGGCAAGCGTAAGCATTCTCTTTGTATAACTGACTTTAGATAAGCACTTTCAGTTTCATGGCAACAGGATGTAAACTTTTCACGGAACAGCAACTGGTGACTTAGTAGTCCCTATTCTGATGTCTAA
>JAQZBX010023338.1:0-30914 GCA_029593785.1 Cabassous unicinctus | reverse complement strand
CAGGAAGGGAGTATTTCAAAGGAAGTAGAGGAGGCATTTAATTAATTGCTATAAATGGGTGAATATCTAAGGCCATAAGCAGGCACAAACCCAGGAGAAGATACAGGCTTAGAAAAGACAGAGAAGAGCCAACATTTAACATTTGCCTCAAGCTGATCTTCTTTAAGTTTCCTATTAAAAAATATATATATCAGTTCTTAAGTGGGAAAGAACATATGCCCAAATATTTTTGCAATGATTGAATGATGAACAGTTAATTTCCTATAAGGGCCAACCTACCTGGGTTTTCAAAGATTTCAAAACTTTTAAAGAGAGCACCATGTAATGTAGAGTAAATTTGCAGAGACCATAAGTGGTGTTTGTTAGATTTTTTTCATTAGCTCCTGGCACCCAAAAATCTATGCTTCTTGCTGGATAAGTTTGGGGAATCCCCAAAAGAGAAAGATTATATTTGTGAACTAATCTATTCCTTTGGGTGTGAGACCCTTTCAATTGGACTATGTCAGTGAGACATGACTCAGGTTGAGTCTCTGCTCTTTTTCTGGGTCTCTATAAAATGGAGAAACCGAGAGATATACACAGAGGAAAAAGAAGCTAGTATATTTGATCCTGCCATGTGAGGGATATACTCCAGTTTCACCACAAACTGAGGTTCAAGGAGAGAAGCTTCAGAGATGCTCAAAGAGATGAGTCCCAGGGAGAGAAAAGCCATATGCCCAATGACTTGCAGATGAACTTGGGGAATAGTTGGAGCATCCAAGACTGATAGAGGACTTCTAGAAAGAAACAAGCCTTAGGTCTCGTTGCCTCTTCTGAGCCCAAACCTTGGCAGAGATCGGTGACCATCTTGCTTCAACTTGTGGCAGCTGTCTTTGGTGAGAAAGAACACCTTAGGTGCCTGAATTTCAACTTTTCACAGACTTGGAACTTTAATCTTTTACTCCTAATAAATCCCTTTATATAAGCCAACCAATTTCTGGTACATTGTATTGTCAACCCTTTGGAAAATTATAATACTGTCATATCATTAGCTGAATACAATCTTAAGGAAAGGACAGTTCAGGAGCTAAATCTCATAATTGATACTTTAGTTTATTAAAATGTTCAGAATTCAACAGATTACAATAGAAACAAAATAAAAATCTAGAAAACTTCAATGGAGAAGACAGTTTTTAGATATGTCAGGCAAAGTCTTTTAAAAATGATCTTTAATATGTTAAAAGAGATAAATTGGGGTAGTTCTGGGAAGATGGCATCAGCATAGGTAGCCAGAGCACAACTCTCTCAAATATACTGGATGAAGGTAAAAAAGCTGCTCAACGGACCTGCTTTGGGGATCTACAGACCAGGAGAGTGCATCATCCATGAGGGAGAGGGACAGAGAGACAAAGAGGCCAAAATGAAAACCATGAGTTACTCACTCCTGTGACAGGGAATGACACATATCTCCCACACTCAAGGTTAACATCCTTGGTATAACCCCTGGCTCAATGCAGCTAACTGAGAGGGGAAAGAGGTACTCCTCCATGGGAGGAGGAAGGGTCTGCAGAATGGTGGAATTTGGTTTCTCTTCAGTGAGTTTGATAAGCAGAACCCACCTTGAATCTGAGCTACAGCCAGCCCAGCAAGTGTAGGGTGAAAATGACATCTCTGTGGGTTTGCTGCAGGGTCAAAATGTATGGGACTGGCACCCAACAACCTAAGATGGAGTGAAGTGGAGGGTGGAGGGGAGATTGGGTAGGTAGTAGAGAGGAAAATAAAAGGAATTCCAGCCAGCACTGAAGCAGCTCCAGCAAAAGAGTAATCGAGAGCTGATCAGGCAGGCTGTCACACTTAAATACCCTAGAAGCATGAGGAACTGGTTCAGTGAAATCGTAGGCTGAGAGATGCCTAACAGTTCAGAGCGAGGGAAGCCAGGAGAGACAGCAAGCAAACCATCAGAAATCCAACTGGCCTGAGGGTAAAGGAGGGAGGGAGAGGCAGACAAAGCTTTAGAAGCCTACCTAACCAGTGAAGCAGGTGTAGTTCAGTTGTTGAATGCTTGCCTCACATACATGAGGTCCCTGATTCAATCCCCAGTACCTCGTAAAAGAAAAAATAAAAAGCCTAACAGGCCTGAGGGATAGGGTGTTGGGGAGAGGCAGCCAGGTGCTGTAAGATGACCATCCAGCTCTGACGAGAAGAGATTCAGGGAGCTGTCAGGTACCCAGTTGACACAACATGAAAAGAGAATTATAGACTAAAATTGTTTAGCTTTTTTGACTTGTTATTTTATATTTTATATTTTTTATTATTTATTTTGTTCTCTAAAGCTTTGTACATTACCTGTGGATGGCAGGCTGCAACATGATTGGTTGTTGAGCACCGGCAGCCTGAGACAGTCGCTAGTGGCCTAAGAAGAAGCCTTTTTTTCCTGTTTTTTAAATTTTTTATTTCATTTATCTTTGTTTCTGTTTTTTATTTTCCTTCTTTTCCTTTTTTTCTATTTAGTTTCTTTATTTATTTTTGTTCTTTCATTTTTCCCTCATCTGTTGCTTTTCCTTCATTCCACATTTCTTGCTTTGTATTCAATTTCTTTCTTCCTTTCTCAACAGACTTTCATTCTATGTTTTTCTTGTTTCATTTTTTAAATTTCATCTCTTTAATTTATTCTTATTCCTTTTCATTTTTGTGATTTTTCATTATTATTGCATATTTTTTTCCTGGTTCTTTTATGGTTCCTTTCTCTCTTATTGTTATTATTAATATTATTATTGTTATTATTATTATTTTCTCTTCTATATCTTTTCTTTTTTATGGTCTTAATACCTTTTCAGGGAGAACATAGAAAACTAAATGAATATAGAATAACTGGAACCAAGTGCCAAAGAGGACCCTTAACACAAACCAAAGGGAATAATAACCCTCAACTAGAGAGAAACATTTACCAACTGAATAAGCCCGTCAAGATAAACAGATGCCTAGATATCAGAAAATATTACAACCAATACTCAGAAACAGGAAGACATGGTCCAATCTAATAAACAAACTAAAAAAGAGGAAGAGACACATAACATGGGAAAACGAATGAAAGATGTCCAAACAAATATTATAAATCAACTCATTGAAGTGAAATAAGAGATAAAGGATATTAAGAAGTCATGGGGGGAACAGATAGAAGAAATTATACATAAATAGATAACAGATCTGATGCTGATGAAAGTCACAATGCAATAAATTAAAAACATGCTGGAAGCACATAACAACAGTTTTGAACAGGCAGAGGAAAGAATTAATGACATTGAAAGAAGAACATTTGAAATTGCACACATACTAGAACAGAAAGATTAAAACATAGAAAAATTCAACAGGGAGTCAGGGAATTAAATGACAATGCAAAATGTGCAAATATATTGTAGGCATCCCAGAGGGAGAAGAGAAAGGAAAAGGGGCAGGAGTTTTGGAGAAAATAATGGGTGAAAATTTCCCAACTATTTTTTAGGATTTAAAATAATTATTTTATTAGAGAAGTTACTGTTTATAAATAAATTGTGCATAAAATACAGAATTCCTATATACTTCACTCTGACACACAGATTTTCGTATTATTAACACTTTGCATTAATGTGGTAATTTTGTTAAAATTTGATGAAACCATGTTATGACATTTATATGCTTAAGTGTAGTCCATAATTTATGTTAGGATTCACTGTTTTTGTTGTACAATTCTATGTTATTTAAAATGTTTTATTCTCGTAGCATATATAAACCTAAACTGTTCCATTTTAACCACTTCCCAATATACAGTTCAATGGTGTTAATTACATTCACAATGTTGTCACTACCATACAACACCCACAATTTTCCATCACCACAATCAGTATCTCCATACCTATTTAAAATTTACCCTATTCCCTACACTAACCCTGACTCAGGTAACCTGGATTCAACTTTCATAAACTAGAATTTATTTTTCAGAACACTTTTAGGTCTATGGAGAAAGTGTGTGAAAGTATAGTTATTTCCCGTTTGCCCCCTTCCATCCTCTGCCCACATGTCTTTTTATTAACATCTTACATTAGTGTGATACATTTTTTACAGTTTATGAATCAATACCAACGCATTTGTATCAGTGAAAGCCCATAGGTAAAATTTCTATTGTATAGTTCTATGGGATTTTTTTTTTATTGTTGGTAAAAATCGAAATTTTTCAAAATACATACCAATATTTGTAATATGATATATAAATACATATGCATATATGTGCATTTGCTTACATAAGTGTTGTTTTATATATATATATATATATTTTTAAAATGTGCTTTGATTACCTAATTATTACTCAGAAATTACAGGGATTCCCATGTTCCCCACCTCCCATACCTCCCACAACATCCCACACCAATATCCTTCATCAGTGTGGCACATCACCCCCAATGGATGTACACATCCTGGGGCCTTGCCACCAAGCATAGACCACATTTCACATCATAGACCACCCTCTCTCCCACCCAGTTCTGCATGGTATATGCTGATGCAAAATGGCCTACATCTGTCCCTGCAACGCCACTCATGACAACCCCCAAGTTCTGAAAAAGCCCCTGTATTTCAATTGCCCCTCTATGGGATTTTTTAAACAAATAAATTTTATTGATACCTATTAATAAAGCATAAATCTATTCAAAATGTACAATCAATTGTACTCAATATAATCACATATTTGTATATTAATCAATTTAATCATTTCTAGAACATTTTCATTATTCCAATAATAATAATAAAACAAAGGTCATCACCACTCAATTTCTCAAGGCTTCCACTACTGTACATTGCTTCTATTCTTTTTCCTTCTCTCCATTATATTTGTATTTATATATTGTAAAAACAGTCTTATATATGTGTTATCACCCCTATTTGTGTTTTACATGAAGTTTCACTGTTATCCAGTCCCATGTTACATTTTTTAGATTTCCTTCTAGTAATATACATGACCATCGACTCTCCCTTTCATTCACTCTCATAACTATATAATAGCACTTCTAGTTACACACACTATGATGTATTTTCACCATTTCTATACATTTCCACAGATTTACAGACAACCTTTTTTTACCAATTATGCACGTTTTAAGCCCCAGATTTCCATTTTCTACCTTCATTCTTTTTTTCTGATGAAATATATTCTAATTAATAACTTATTGAGTTTTCTCATTAAATTTAGTTCATAATAATGTGATCATACATTATTTTTCATTTTCTATATGTATTGCTTCACTCAACATAATGTTCTCCAGGTTCATCCATGTTGTCATATGCTTCATGACTTCAGCTCTTCTTACCAGTGTATAATATTCCATTGTGTGTACATACCACAAATTGTTTACCCATGCAAAGGTGATGGACACCTGGGTTACTTCCAACTTTTGTCTGTTGTGAATAATGCTTCTATGAGCATAGGTGTGATGATGTCTGGATCACTGCTCTCAGATATTCTGGGTATATACCTAAGAATGTTATTGCCAGTTCACATGGCAAGTCTATTTTCAACTTCCTTAGGAAGTGCCAAACAGTCCTCCTCAGTGGCTGTACCATTCTACATTCCCACCAACAGTGAATAAGCATTCTTATCTCTCCACATCATCTCCAACATTTACATTTTCTGACTTTTTACTAGTGGCCAGTCTAATATTTGTGAAGTGCTTACTCATTGTAGTTTTCATTTACATTTCCTTAATAGCTAGTGATGTTGAATGTTTTTGTTGTTGTTGTTGTTTTCATTTTGGCATTTTTTAAAAATTTATTGAAGTATATCACTCATACATGAACATACATAAACAATAAGTGTATAGCAATAGTTGTGAACTTAAAAACAAACATATATTACATCATACAGCAATATAGGTCTCATAGGTCACCCTACCACAAATAACTTGCATTGTTGTTAAACATTTTTAACTAATGAATAAAGAGCATCCTCAAAATATTACTACTAACCAAAATATTTTCCCCCAACCCACCCTATTATTATTATAATTTTTATATCATTTATACATGAACATACATAAACAATAAGTGTATAGGAAAAGTTATGAACTTACACAGCAAACATTCATAATATCATACAAGGGTCCCATACATCAACTCTCCACCAACATCTTGCATTGTCATGAGATATTTGTTACAAGTTATGAAAGAATATTGTCATACTCTTACTGCAGATTATAGTCCTTATCGTACATTTGGTGTATTTTTCCCCCAACCCACCCTATTTTTATTATTTTAATATATTTTTATGACAGAAGTTGTAAACTTACAAAACAATCATGCACATGTGCAGAATTCCCAAACAACACCCCTCTATCAATACACCGCACTGTGGTGGAATATTTGTTACAGATTATAAGATAATATCATCTGATTATTAACAGGTCCATAGCATACATTTGGCACACATTTTCCATACTCCCCCATTATCAGCACTGTATTTCTTTGGTATAGATGTAAGAATATTACATTATTACTGTTAATCACAGTCCATAAGTCACTCCAATTGTATTTTTCCCATGCCTCTCTACATTCCAACCACCCTGCAACAGTGATGTACATCTGCTCTAGCTCACAACGACATTCTTGCATCTGTACCATCAACCACAATTCTCATCTACCTCTAGGTTTACTATGCTATTCAGTCTCTAGATCATTCTCTAACTTTCTGTTAATTGGCATTTACATCCTAGACTGCCATTTACAGCCATGTCCCCATTTATAAACCAGCTGTTACTCACTATAATGTGTTACAATCAACTCTGTACATTTCCACACTTTTACAGTAAAGCTAATTAAAACTTCTACATAAAATATCAATAGTCCATCTCAGTCTGCCTCTTATCTCCTTTAAAAATCCACCACCTACCACTAGGTCTTGAAGTTTTTTTCCCTACATTTTCTTCTAGAAGCATTATGGTTCTTGCTTTTATATTTAGGTTTTTTATTCATTTTGAGTTAATTTTTATATAAGGTGTGAGATAGGTTTCCTCTTTCTTTCTTTTGCTATGGTTATCCAGTTTTCTCAGCACCATTTGCTGAATGGACGCTTCTGCCTGAGCTGGGTGGGTTTGACAGGCTAGTCAAAAATAACTTGACCATAGATATAAGGGTCTGATTCCGAACTTTCAGTTAGGTTCTTTTGTTCTATATGTCTGTCTTTATGCCAATATAATGCTATTTTTACCACTGTAACTTGGTAATATGATTTAAAGTCCATAAATGAGTGTCCTCCAACTTTGCTTTTCCTTTTTAAGATGTTTCTGGCTATTCAGAACCACTTACCCTTCCAAATAATTATGATAATCATGTTTTTCATTTATTTAAAAATTGCTGCTGGAATTTTTATCAGGATTGCATTGAATCTGTATATCAATTTGAGTAAAATTGACATCTTGATGTTATTTAGTCTTTGAATCTGTGAGCATGGAAAGTTCTTCCAATTGTATAGGACTTTTTAAAATTTCTTTTAACAGTGAGTTGTAGTTTTCTGAATACAAGTGACTACATCTTTGGTTAAGTTCATTCCTAAATGTTTGACTATAATCTGTCATATTTTATTTTCACCACTCTTTTGACACTTTTAATTACTTTTATTGATATAATCTTCATTTCTAGACTCTCTTCCAGGCTTTTCTCTCCTATCTTTCTTTTTAGGTTGTAGCACATCCTTTAGTATTTTCCTCAAAGTGGGTCTCTTGGTTACAAGCTTTCTCAGATTCTGTTTATGGTGAATATTCTAAACTTGCCCTCATTTTTTAAAGACAATCTTGCCAAATATAAGATCCTTAGCTGGAAGTTTTTCTTTTGCAGTGTTTTAAATATATCATACCACTGTCTTCTTGCCTCCATGGTTTCTGGTATGAAATCAGCACTTAATCTTATTGGGTATCTCTTATATATTATGCATTGCTTTCCTTCTGTTGCTCTTAGAATTCTCTCTTTGTCTTTGGCATTTGACATTATGATTAGTTTCTGTCTTGGAGTTGGTCGTTTTGGATTTTTTCATATGAGAGTACATCGTGCTTCTTGGATATGGATATCTATGTCCTTCAATAGGGTTGGGAAATTTTCTACTATTATTTCTTCAAATATTCATTTTCCCTCTTTTCCCTTTTCTTCTCCTCCTGGGACACCCATGACATGTATGTTTGCATGTCTCTTGCTGTCATTTAGTTCCCTGAGACCTTGTTCAAGCTTTTCCAATCTTTTCTTCCTCAGTTATTTTGTATTTTCACTTTCAGAGGCATTTCTTCAAGCTCATCAATTCTTTCCTCTGCCTCCTCAAATCTGCAATTCTATGATTCCAGGGTATTTTTCATTTCATTTATTGCACCTTTCATTCTCAAAAGATCTGTTATTTTTCTGTGTATGCTTCCAAATTCTTCTTTGTGCTCACCCACTCATTGAATTTATTAAAGAGATTTGTTTGAACACCTATGATTAGTTGTCCCAATTCCTTTACGTCATCTGGATACATTCTTTTATGTCATCTGGAGACTTATCTTGTTCATTCAACTGGGCCATATCTTCCTATTTCTGGTTGTGGATTGAATTTTTTTGTTGGTGTCTTGGCATCTGGCTTAGCAGAGTATTTATTCTGGGTGTAGCATTTCTCTTTAGTTTAGGGCTTCCTGCCCTTTCTCTATTGCTGGTAGTGTAGTGGGAGCCAAGGATGCAGTTGGTGCTGTAAGCTGTGGAGGCTCAAGCTGCCCTCAGTGCACCAAAGACTGATGAAGCTTCTCCCAATTTTCCCCTTTGCCAGGGGTAGGGATAGAGCCACAGCCGTGTGGAATAATCCAAGTCATGCAGGCCTAGACTGTAGTTTCCCAGAGAGATTGATTAAGCTTCATACCCCTTTTTCCCCTGCCTGGGGCTGGGATGGAGCTGCAGGTGTGAGCAGCAATCTATGCAGTACAGGTCCAAGATGACCACAGTTGCCCCAGTAGACTTCCAATTATTCCATCTGTGTCAGCCAAATATACCTGAAGTTACCTAGATAGGCTATTGCAGGTCCTGCCAGCTTCCTCCCTGCTTGAGATGGGGCTGAAGCCTAGTCTAGGGCTGCAAGCCAATCTAGGTGAAAGAGATTGATCTCTACTGTCACCATGATTTTCAGTCAGCCCAGCTTCGCCTCATGTGGGAATGGACTCAAAATGGAGGCTATCATCCTGCGTCTGACTTAGGTTCAATATTTAGCTATTCTTAGGGTTATATTTTAGCCCACCAAATTGACTAATCAGTAGCTGACATTGGTGGCTAACTGTCTCTTCCTCCCCTGTTTTGGGGAAATGGAGCTTCCAATTCCTGCCACAGAATAGCTCCTGAAGTGGCTTGCACTGCCAAACGAGGATGTTCACTGGCCTCTGTGGTGTGGCCTGTTATTTCCTAGAAAGTCTACCACAGCTCCCCTTAGCTTTCTCCCTGTCTGAGGTAGCCCTGGAGCTTAGGCTAGAGTGGCAATCTGATCTGGATGTAAAGAAGCTGGTCCCTGCCAGCACTGTAATATTTTCAGTCAGCCCTGCTTCCCCTCGTGTCAGGCGCAGAGTTAATATGGCGGCTACCAGTTCTTCTGACATGGACAGGTTTGAATTTAGCTGTTCTTAGGATTATAATTTAGCCCATTGAATTTACTAATCAGTAGCTGAAGTTGGTACCCAACTGTCTCTTCCTCCCCCATTTTTGGGAATGTAGCTTCCAGTCCAGATGCAGAACAACTCCCTAGGCGGCTTGTGCTTCCAGTAGAGAATGGGCAACAGCCTCTGTGGTGTGGAAAGCTCTACTTAAGAATCTTCTCTGCAGATGGGCAGTTACCTTCTTCCACTCTTTCAAGGATGCTTCAGGATGCACTTCTGGTTTCCTGGAGCCCCCAAACAGGTCCTTTAGTTAGCTCTGAGTGATTACTAACTGCCCTGCAGCAGGAGCTGTTTCTAGGAACACCTTACTCTGTTGCCATCTTGCTGGTTGTCTGTTGAACATTTTTTTAAATGTGTACCTTTGTCATTTATATTCCTTCTTTGGACTTTTTTTGATTTTTTAATCAGGTAGTTTTTCTTTTTAGTGTTGAGTTGTAGGATCTCTTTATATATCATGGATATTTAACCCTTATTGGAAATGTGACTGCCCAATATTTTCTTGTATTGAGTCGGCTGCCTTTTCACCCTTTTTACAAAATCCTTTGAGGTGAAAAAGCATTTATTTTTGAGCAGGTCCCACTTATCTATTTTTTCTTTTGTTGTTTATGCTTATAAGGTTTAAGGAACTACCCCCTACAACAAGACCTTGAAGATATTTGCCTACATTTTCTTCTCAGAGTTTTATGATTGTAACTTTTATATTTAGGTCTTTGATTCATTTTGACTTATGTTTTGTGTACTATGTGATACAAGAGTCCTCTTTCTTCCTTTTGGATATGGTGATCCAGTTTTCACAGCACTATTTGTTGAATAGAATGTTCTGGCCCAGCTGGGAAGGCTTGACCACCTTGTCAAAATTTTCTCTACTACAGATGTAAGGAACAATTTCTAATTCCTCAATTAGTTTCCATTGGTCAATATATCTGCCTTTATGCCAGTAACATGCTGTTTTTACCAATGTAGCTAAGTAATATCCTTTAAGGTATAAAGGTGAATCCTCCAAATTTGTTCTTCTATTTTTAAGACTTTTTTTTGCCTATTTAGGGCCCTTTACACTTCCAAATAAATTTGATAATTGGCTTCTCCATTTCTTCAAAAAAGGCTGTGGGAACTTTTATTGGGATTACTTTGAATTTGTAAAAAAATACAAAAATAAAAACAAAAAGGGTAGATTTTTACTTCTTAATGATATTGAGTCTTCCAATCCATGAATACAAAATATTCTTCCATTTATTTTGATCTTTTTTGGCTTCTTTCAACAATGTCTTGAAGTTTGCTGAATTCAGGTTTTTTATGTCCTTGGTTAAATTTATTCCTAAATGTTTTATTTTTTTATTTGCTATTATAAATGGAATTTTTTTCTGATTCCTCCTCAGATTATTTATCACTAGTTTATAGGAATGCTATTGGTGGTTTGCTTTTTAATCTTGTATCCTGCCACTTTGCTGAACTCTTCTATTATTTCTAGTAGCTGTGTTGTGGTATTTTCAGGATTTCCTAGATATAGGATCATATGTCTGAATAGTGAAAGTTTTATTTCTTCCTTTCCTATTTACCTGTCTTTTATTTCTTTATCTTGCCTAATTACTTTTGCTAGAACTTTTAACAAAATATTGAATAACAGTGCTGACAGTGGGCATCAATGTTTTGTTCCTGATCTCAGTGGGAAAGCTTTCAGTCTCTCACCATTGAATACAATGCTATCTATAGGTTTTTCATATATGCCCTTTATCACATTGAGAAATCTTCCTTCTAGTCTTATATTTTGGAGTGTTTTTTACCTAGAAAGGAGGTTGTATTTTGTCAAATGCCTTTTCTGCATCAATTGAGAAGATCATATGATTTCTCTTCCTCAATTTATTAATGTAATTTTTTACAATAATTGAGTTTTTGTGTGTTGAACCACCCTTGCATACCTGAGATAAAACTCACTTGACTGTTGTGTATAATCCTTTCAATGTGGTTTTGGATTCTGTTTGAAAGTATTTTGTTGAGGATTTTTGCATCTATATTCATTAGGGGTGTTGGTCTATAATTTTATCTTTAAATTTTATCTTTTTCTGGTTTTGGTATTAGGTGACGGCTTCATAGAATAAGTTTTGTAGTGTTCTTTCCTGTTCAATTTTTGGAAGAGCTTGAGTAAGAGTGATATTAGATCATTTTTGAATGATTGGTAAAATTCACCTGTGAAGCCTTCTGGTCCTGTATTTTCATCTTTGGGAGGTTTCTGTTGACTGCTTCAATCCTTTCACTTGTGAATCTTTTGTTGGGGTCTTCTATTTTTCCTAGGGTCAGTGTAGGTGGTTCATGTGGTTCTAGCAATTTATTCAAGTTGAATACATTGTCTAGTTTTTTTGGCATACACTTGTTCATAATACCCTCTTATAATCTCTCTTATTTCTGCGGGGTCAGTGTTAATGTCCCCTCTCTCATTTCTGATTTAATTTATTTGCATCTTCTCTCTTTTTATCTTTGCCAGTCTATATAAGGGTTTGTCGGTTTTGATGATATTCTCAAAGAATATTCTTCCATTTGTTTAGGTCCTCTTTGACTTTCTTTAACAATGCCATTTAGCTGTCTGTGTACAAGACCTTTACATCATCAGCTAAGTTTATCCCTTGTTTTTATTCTTTATTTGCTATTTTAAATGGAATTTTTTTCTTGATTTTTTTATAACATTGCTTACTATTGACCTTCAGAAATGCTACTGATTTTTTTGTTGTTGTTGATCTTATATCCTGGCACTTTACTGAACTCATTTATCAGCTCTAGAAGCTTTGTTTTAGATTTTTCAGGGCTTTCTATATAAACACTAAGTCCTTGATTTTAATCCTGACAAAATTGACCAAAAGGGGCAAGTATTAAATACACAGAGATTTTATGGCCAGGAGATTTCAAAATGAGTAGGGAGTTCATTCCAGAGGTTATATACATGTCAGGAGAACCTCCACAGTTTACAATGCCTCAGGCAGTCATGATCCTGAGGATCCTAGAGACATCTGGACACTATAAGCAGGACAGATAACCCTAGGAAATCACATCCAATTGTTGGGCCTTACTTTGGAATATATGTTAACTTATCTTCCCAATGTAACAGAAAGACTTATTTATAATTTTCCTACATAGGGTTCTTCTGCTCCTTTCATTTGAACCTATAACTAGCACTATTTCCATTAAATATATAGTGCAGAGACTTAAATCTTGTATCTATCCTTATGTCAGTTGAACCCTGAATTTTATCAGAGTTGATAAGATGCTTACTCTCCAGTTCATTGGATTTTCCCAGGACAACTAATAAAAGTGTGACCATGAATACTGCTTATGTCAAAATACAGGGAGAATCTACAACTGCAAGCAAGATGTTTCCATCAATCTTCCCTATGTCATCTGATACCCTATCAATCAAAAGCACAGTGGACATCATCATCAAAAATCATCAAGATTGAGGAATAGATATATTGGGTGAATGCAACTATTGACTAAAGTAGACTTGTCATTATTCTAGGAATGGCAGAACTTGTAGCATTGATATAAAGACTGTGCTCACCAGATGTTCTGAAGGGAGGGAAGGGGATGAATATGTGTAACATGGCATATTTTGGGGACAGTGGAACTGTTTTACATGATATTGCAATGATGGATTTAGGCCATTACACAGTGACCCAAAATCTGGAGCATTCACATACAATAACTTGAAAGGTAATCTTCAGAATTTGGAATGGAAGAATGCAGGAAATTTGCTAAATATTAAAGTCTAGTGGTAATTGTGAAGACGTGTAACTTTTTCCTTGGTTCAGAGAATCTCATCACATTATTGGTTGTAGTTCCAAAGTTAAAACACAATGATTGGGTTAAGCAGTGTGAAACACTAGCTGAAATGGTAATTCCAAGTACTATCAATGATCTCTCAGAGTACCAAGAGAGTTACCTTGCTTAGGAATGTAGTGAATTCAGATAAAAAGCTTGGGAAAAAAAATTAATCATTTGTGACTTCCAGAATAATGAAGAGGAGATGAAAGCAGATAAAGAAGAAATGAGCAGGATTTCCACTGAGATGAAAAAGCAATTTGGGTCACTTGTGTGATGGCTGAAAGTGAATTTCAGTGAGACATTTATTGCATGGATTCATGCATTAAGGGTTTTTGTTGAGTCTGTGTTGAATTATGGCTTGCTGGTGAACTTCCTAACAATGCTTTTTCAGCATAGTAAGAAAACAATGAAGAAATTAAGAGAAGTATTATATGAATTATATGAACACCTATACAGAAGTGTAACAGCTGCTATTGATGCTCCAATGCATAGTCCCGGTTTAATCATAAGTGAACAAGAATCCTACCTCTATGGATAGTATGAGAATCCCTGTAACTTTATAGAATTCAAGTAAAACTGGGCTCATCCACAGACTATCCTGCTGACAGACATAGGTTGCCATACTATAGTATGCTTAACTCTCTAATATCCTTTGATTGCTCCTTACCCCTTTTACTAAGTGAATACTCCCATAGTGACCCATTACTGAACATTTTATTTTTGAAGAAAACTGTATGTACTGTTACTTATTATTGATCAGGTCTGTAAATGTATATTAAAAAGCAGTTTATTTATAAACAGAATAGTTTATTTAAAGAGAATCTTTTTCCTCATCAATATTGTGATATGCATTAATTCCATTTCTTACTATTGTCTTATTTACAAAAGAATGGTGTAAACCTTTATACCATTTTGTTCACTGTATTTAGTAGACATAATTGCTTAATAGTTATTAATTGTAATGTAAAGAAATGTTATAGTATTTTGGTATATGCTTTATGAATATTTCAAAATGCAATCTATGAGCACTGTCAACACGCACAGAAGAGAACAAAATTACTTCCAAAAAATCCATACACACATAAAAACACACGAAACACACAAAAGCTGCCTATATTTTACTCAGTTTCTAGCTTTATTATTAACTTTTTACTATTATTAAACTAGATGAGAACAACAAACTCAACCATATGCTTATGAGAAGAGACATAAGTATAAAGGCAGAATTTTAGTATATATTGATATATCATACAAAGTAAACTTGAAGGCAAATTGAGCATTTTATAACAATAATAGATGTCAACCCATAGAAAAGATAGCATAGTTGCTAATCGGTATGGGCCTAATAATGTAAATTCAAAACATTTCAAGGAAAATTGACAGAATTAAAAAGGAAAATGAAATAGACACATATAGAACCATAATGTGAAGAAACACACGTGAATATTTAAATTATAAATGGATGGAAATCTAAATATGCAAGCTAAAAAGTATAAAATTTTAGGAGAAAGCATAAAAGGATGTTTGCATGACTTAGTTTACTGAATAGGATATACAAAGTTTTAATTGTAAAGGAGAAAATATGAAATGAATAATTAATAGATATTCACTTCTATTCATCAACAGATGTTATTGTTTTCTTTTTATTAGGAGATTCCAGTGATTGAATACAGGAACTTTTACATGGGAAGCAGGCACTTAACCAGTGAGGACATCTGCTCCCAAATGAGATTTAATTTCTTTTACTTTTAAATTGGTACTGGAGATCAAACCTAGGACCTTGTACATGGGAAGCAGGTGCACAACCACTTGAGCTATATATGCTCCCAAAAAGATATAATTAAGAGAGTGAAAAGACAAAGCAAAGGCTTTGATAAGAGGTTTGAAATATAAATGTCCAACAATAATAATATATGTACAACATATACTAAATTTCTACAACTCAATAATTTAATCAAAACAGTTATCCGAATAGAAACATTGACAAAATCCTTGAATCTTCCCATTACAGAGCTATTCAAATCGACAATATGAAGAGCTAATCAACTATATTAAGACTCATGAATATGCTAATTAAATGTATATATTGTAATAATACCTCACCCAAACAGAAGGTCTAAATGGAAAAGATGAGATTTGTTGAGCACTTGAATTCTCAGTTCTGCTGCTGGGAATGTAAATGAGTATGAGTATTACAGGAAAGGTTTTTATGCATCTCAAAATTGAGATCATAAAAGAAAATATTAATATTTTTGGTTACATAAAAATGCAAGAAAAATCTACATTGAAAAAAACATAATTTGGGAAAATATTTTAAAATTATGTTTATTTTAATTTTATGCCATTTTCTCTATATTGAAAGGAAACTAAAAATTATTACGTTTATTGTTTTTAGCTTTTTAACTCCCACTCATGACCTTAATAAACATATTTTTGAAACCAAGAATGTAAACACTGACAAATCAGTAAAAAAAAAAATAGACAAAGTAAGTGAAGGAATAGATTACAAAAAAATGGATAAAATGTGTCTTAAGCAACTGCAAAATATGCTCAACATAAGCATAATAAAAATGCTGATTGAAAGTACAGTGATATATATAAATTGAAACATTTGATATAACTTTCTGATGACAAGGCTGATGAAAAGCAAGACTGGCCTGATCAGAGTACAAAAGCATTGAATTCTATGGAGGGAACATTTTTTCATATATATGAAAATTATAAATGCATTTCCAATCACTTAAACATCTAGAATTTATACTACAGATATGCTTGCTTAAAAACAATTTGATGTATTGGCAAGGCTACCCAAGGCAGAATAAATAAGGGATTGAATAAAGCCAAGGAGAAAACATAATCATATGAAAAATAAAATAAAAATAATTTATAGAAGAGTTATAGATTATGCTAAATTCTATTTAATCATGGGATGTAAATTATATGCATTCTATTTGCTTCTACATATTTGCTTATATAAATACAAGAAAACATGTAATGGTATTTGAACAATATCTAGGAAATACATTAAAAAATAAGGCTAGTTCCAGGGTGTAGTGGGAAGATGGCATCAAACTAGCAGGCAAGGTTCAATTCTCTCACAAAATCAATAGAACTGTTTCCAAAACCTCTTTGAACGACCAGTTTTGGGGGTCAGCAGACCAAAACAGTACTACACCATTCCCTGGAGGGTGAGGGACAGAGAAACAAAAACTCCAAACAAAGAAAATATGTGACCAAATACCCATGGTGACTGGGAAGGGTTCCCTTCCCCCACTTCCAAGATATAAGCCTAGGGTAAACCCCTGACTCAGTGCAGCTCACAGAGAGTGGAACAGACAACTTCCTCCCTGTCATTTGTTTCAAGGGAAAAGAGAGGGAAATTTTCTTCAGTGAATTATGCCAGCAGATCCCACTTTTAATCTCTGCACTGGAGATTCAACACAGGAACACAGGAAAGAGGAGACTGAAAAATCTCTGTGGAAAGGTGTACTGTAAAGCACCATTTGCTGGCTGGTCTGGAAATTACATGAGCAAAAACTGCTCTGGGTTCTCTCTGTATCTAAACTCCTGGAAGAGAATCTGTGCCCCATTAGTGAGTCCTTGGCCAAATTTTGATAACATAACCTGGCAATATTAAAGATTTAGAATAAGTTGAACCAAATGTCAAAATAGAGCTGTGAAAATAAAAAGCAAGAGAGAGCAGTTGGCCATTGGAGTAAATTCACCAACATACTCAGATGCCTGGACATCAGCAAAAATTAAGAAGCTATACTAGGGAAGAGTAAGAGATAGCCCAACCAAAGGAGCAAACCAATCAACAATAATCATAAAACTCTTCTAAATGAATTCAAAGAATTGAAAAAACATATGGAAGAAATGTTACTGTACATAAAATAAAAATCTCACAGGGATGAAAGTCACAGTATATTAAAAATTTTATTTTATTTCAATTTTTATTTTTTTTATTTTTTGTTCTTGCCACTTATTTTTTATTTTTACTTTACTATTGTCATATTTTTTGATTTAATTTTTTTATTGGCTTTATTTTGAAGAAGTTTTGGATAATAAAATGGCCACAACTGTGGCAGGGAAAGATAACTTGTATGAGGTGTCATTGAAGAGGGATATGTGTGGAAGAATGAAACTGAAACATGCCTCTAAGACATATGAATATGTTCAAATATTCATTGGGAATTGTCTTGGTGCCTGGAGAAACAGCAAAAAATTACAAGCCAAACCAGGAAATGGTAAAAGAAGGCTGAACCAAAAGAGCAAACCAAATATTGTGAAGAGATACAGAATTTAAGACAACTAGGGATAATCGTACACAGTAAACAATGCCTCAAGCAGTAGGGCTCCTGAAGTCTCTAGAAACATCTAGACACTATAAGTAGGGCAGATAAGCTCAGGAATTTGACTACCTCTCAGTAGACATTACTTTGTATTTTATGTTCTTGGTGTAACAGAGTTAGACACCTTTATAAATTCCCTAAACATGGATCCTTTGCCTCTTTTATTTGAAACTGTAATTATGATTATATTTGTTAAATATATGTCCCAGAGAATTAAATTTTGGCCTGTTCATGTGTCGTTTGAGCTCTAAGATCAGAACTCTCAGCAGAGCTGCAACACTTACTCTTCAGCTCACTGGACTCACCCAGGACAACTATAAAGGAGATGGTAGACAACAGACATCCCAAGGAACAGAAAGTGTCATTAACTGCAAGTAAGAGAATTCCATCCATCTGTCCCATGGGATCTAAGTTGTCTCTCAATTAGAAACAGAGTGGTTATCTCTATGCCCAAATCCTTAGGGTTGGGGAATGAGCAATGGACTAAAGTAAACTTATCATTTTATTATAGATTTATATAACAGAAATGGAAGAAACTTTATCATTGATATTAAGGCAGTGGAAACCAGAGGTTCAGAGGGGAGGGAGAGACAATAATATGTGTAACATGGGGGAATTTTTGGTACATTGAAATTGCCCTTAATGACATTGCAATGACAAACACAGACCATTATAAATTTTGTCATAACCTATAAAATTGTGCGTGGCAGAGTGTAATCTATAATATAAACTATAATCCACATTTAGTAGTAATGCTTCAATATCTGTTCATCAATTGTAATAAATGTACCACTCTAATGGAAGATGTTGATGAGGGATTATGTGACAGTGGGAGGGGTTGGAGCATATGAGAATCCCCTATTTTTTATGTACCATTATTGTAGTCTTTAGTTTTTTAAAAATATAAAAATAAAAAAGATATTTAAAAAGCCAAAGCACACTTTAAAACAGAAACCTCAGTTCTAAGTCTGATACTTTGAATTACCATAAAAATTATATGCCACTGTGAAAAAAAGTCATAATTAAAAAGTACACTAGAGTTGTATAAGAGCGGATTTGAATTGCTTGAAGACAACATTAGTGATTTCAAACACAGAATAACTGAATATTAAAAGACAGTAGAACTGAAGGAGAAGGGAATGGGGAAAAAGGAACAGTGTCAGTGAATTGAATGAAAACAAAAAATGCACAAATATTCATAGTATTGGTGTCCCAGAAGGAGACGAGAATGGAAAAGTGGCAGAAAGAATATTTGAAGAACTAATGACTGAAAATTTCTTATGCCAGTTTGAGATTATTTATGAATCCCAAAAAAGAGAGATTATGTTTGTAAACTGGTCTGTTCCTCTGGGGATGATTCCCTCTGATTGCATTAAATTCAGTGGTTTTAAATTTACTTGATTAAATCAATTTAGGGCTTTTGGTTCGACCACCTAAGTAGGTATGACTCAGGGTTGAGTTCTCATCTCCTTGGTTAACTTATATAAAATGACACACACAGTAAAAGACCCTGGAAAAGAGAGGGCTCTATATACACCAGAAGACAGAAGGCTCAATCAGCTAAAACCCAGGGAGAGCTGAGTCATTCACCTGAGTTTTTGCATCTGAACTGATGACCAGCTGAGAAAGCCTGGAAAGAAATGAGCCCAGTGCCAGACTGTTATAAGAAACCCTGACAGACAAGCTTTATGCCAGCCTACTGCTAAGATCAGAAGAAGCTGGGCACACCAAGCATTAAGAGGAATAAAGAAGTGGAAACCAAGTAGAGATCACCCAACCATCTAGCATGGCAACTGACTTTGTTGAGAAAGCAACCTTGAGCTAGACTCTTTAGTACCTTGTAACTGTCAGCTTTGACCCCAAATAAATGCCCTATATAAAAGCCAAGAGATTTCTGATACTTTGCTTTATCAACCCTTTGGCTGGCTAATACACTTCCCAAAACTTAATAAAGGCACAAATATAAATATCCAAGAAAGAAATGCACTCAAAACAGAATAAATCTGAATAGACCTACCCTGAGAAAATTTCTGTTCAGAATGAAAAATATCAGAGATAAAGAGAGGATTCTGAGAGCAGCAAGAGAAAAGCAAGGCATCACATGTAGGGGAAACTTAATAATATTAAGTGCCAATTTCTCTTTATAAACCAAGGAGGTGAGAAGAATGTGGTATGATTAATTTAAGGCACTAAAAGAGAAAAACTGCCACCCAATAATACTATATCTGGCAAAGCTGTCCTTCAAAATAGAAGATGAGTTTAACATCTTCACAGACAGACAAAAAATGATAGAATTTTTCACCAAATGTTTAGAAATACAGGAGATACTAAGGAAGTTAGCCTGAAAGGAAAAACAAGGGTGAGATATGTGGAGAAGAGTGTAAATATGATGATTATTAGGAAGGGTAAATTAAATTGTAAAAAGACAGACAATAGAATGATATGACAACAGAGAATCAAAGGACAAGTTGGGTGAAGTTAGTAATGCCTTTACATTAATAAAATTGAATTTAATGGCTTGAACTTCCCAATCATAAGACATAGACTGATAGAAAGGATAAAATATTTAAGCCATCTATATGTTGTCTACAAGAGACTCACCTCAGATGTAAGGCTACAAAAAGGTTAAAAGGGAAAATTTGGAAAAATATATTCCATGAAAATAGTAACCAAACAAGAGATGGAGTAGCAATACTAATATCAAACAAAATAGTTTTCAAATGCAAAACTGTTATAAGGGATGAAGGTCATTATATATTAATTAAAGCGCTCATTCCCCAAGAATAATTAACTATATTAAATATTTATGCACCTAATATGAGTTCTCCAAGATACATGAGGCACAAACTGGCAAAGCTGAAGTGAGAAATAGATGTATCTACAGTAATAGTTGGAGATTTCAATGCACCACATTCAGTATTGGATAGAACATCTGGACAGAGGATAAAGAAACAGAACTTGAATAATATGATATAAGAGCTGGACATAACAGACATCTATGGAGCATTGTAACCCAAAACAGAATGGTATACATTCTTTTCAAGTGTTCATGAATTATTCTATCAGATAGACCATACATTGGGTCACAAGGCAAATCTCAATGAATTTAAAAGTTTTAAACTATTAGAAAATGTTTTTTAAAATCATAATTGGACTAAGCTGGAAATTAATAATGGATGGAAAAAGGGAAAATTCACAAATATATGGAGATGAAGCAAAACACTCTTAAATAATTAGTGGGTCAAAGAAGAAATTGCAAGAGAATTCACCAAATATCTTCAGGCAAATGAAAATGAGAACACGACATATAAAATCCATGGAAATCCTAAAAGGCAAAAGTGAGTGGGAAATGTATAGCCCTGAATGCTTACATTAAAAAAAAGAAAGAGCTACAATTGAATATTTAACTGGAAAAACAAAACTATTCTCATACCAAGCCAAAGGAATAAACAGAAATGATCAGAGCAGAAATTAATGAAATCATTAACAACAACAACAACAAAAATACAATAGAGAGAATCAAGAAAACCAACAGTTGTTTCTTTGAGATCAGCAAAATAGAGGAACCCTTAGCAAGACTGACTAAGGAAATGAGAGAAGATACAAATAAATAAATTCAGAAAAGAGAGGTAGTCATTACCACTGACCCAACAGAAATAAGAAAGCTAATAAGAGTAAACTAGGAAGAACTGTATGCCAAAAAATTAGACAATATAGATGAGATGGACAAATTCCTTGTAATGCACGAACCACCCATACTGACACTAGAAGAAATAGAAGAACTTAACAAACCAACCACAAATGAAGATATTAAAATGGTCATCGAAATCCTCCCAACGATGTAAAACTTTGACCAAAATGTGGAAATAGTATGGACAAATGAATGTATATGGCTAAGGGACTTCAAAGTGAATTGGGAGGCCCTTCTAGAGGTTATGCTAAGGCACATCTCAGAAGGATCACATTAAATGCCAAGGTAAATATTTCCTCATATAGTGGGATTCCTCAGGGTTCTGGAGATATCCAGACACTATAGGCAGGACAGACAACTCAGGGGTTTGGCACCCTGCCAGTGGGCCCTACTTTAGAATTTATGCTCCATACTGTGACAGAATTGAGCTCAGTCATGTTTTCCCTACACATGGCTCCTCTGCCCCTTCTATTTAAACAAACAGTTAGGACTAGAGTTGATAAGTGTATGTACAGAAGGCTTAAATCTTTGGGCTGTCTATGTACAAGTTGGGCCCTGAATCTCAACAAAGTTTCAAAACTTATTCTCCAGTTCATTGAACTCACCCAGGATAACTAACAAGAAGATGATGATGGACAATGATCATCCCAAGGCACAGTGAGAGCCTGCAACTGCAAGCAAGATAGGCCTATCCATTGGACCCATGGAATCTAAGCCCCCTATCAATTAGAGGTGGAGTGGGGATCACTATCGCAGAATCCTTAGCACTGGGGAATGAACGATGGGCTACAGTAGACTTACTGTTATTCTCGTCTAGTCTTATTGTGATTCTAGCAATGGAGAAACATTTTTCATTGATATGGTGGTAGTAGATACTAGAGGTTCTGAGGGGAGAAAGAGGGAAAATTTTTTAATTTCAGGGCATTTTTGGACTTGGAAATTGTCCTGAATGACATTGCAATGAGAGATACAGGCCATTATATATCTTGTAATAACTTACAAAAATGTGCAGAAGAGAGTGTAAACTACAATGTAAACAATAATCTTTGCTTAGTGGCAGTGCTCCAAAATGTGCTCATCAATTGAAACAAATGTACCACACTAATGAAGGATGTTGTTAATGTGGGAAAATGTGGGAGGGATAGGGAGCAGGGATTACAGGAAGCCCATTTTTTATGTAAAATTTTTGTAATCTAAGTATCTGTTTTTTAAAACAAAAAAAGTATTCTAAAAAAATGAAAAATCTGGGACCAGATGACTTCACACATGAATTTTCTAAATTACTCAAAGACAATCTAATACTAATTTTCCTCAAGTGTTTCCAAAAATTTGAGCAGGATATAATCCTACCACATTCATGCTATGAAGGCAACATCATCATAATACCAAAACCAGATAAAAATACTACTAAAAATATAACTAGAGAACAATATCTCTTATGAATATAGATGTAAAAATACTCAACAAAATATATGCAAAAAGAATCCAAAAGCATATTAAAACAATTATACAACAAGATCAAGTGGGTTTGATCCCTGATACACAAAAGTGATCCTACACAAGAAAATCAATTATTGTAATAAACCTCATTGAAATATTGAAGAATCAATATCACATGATTCTTTTGATTGATGCAGGAAAGGCATTTGACAATATACAGCACCCTTTCTTGATAGAAACACCCCAAAAGAATAGAATGAAGCTTTATCAATATGGTAAAGTGCATATAAGAATAACCTACACCTAGCATTGTATTCAATGATGAAAGACTGAAAGCTTTCCCACTGACATCAGGAACAAGATAAGGATGCCCACTGTCACCATTGTTATTCAATATTATGCTTGACATTCTAGTTAGAGCAATTAGGCTAGATAAAGAAATAAAAAGCCAAAAAAGGAAAGGAAGAATTAAAACTTTCACTATTTGCAGATGTTATGATCCTATATCTACAATCTCCTGAATAATCCATATAAAAGCTACTAATAGCTGAATTAACAAAATGACAGGGTAAAAATTAATATATAAAAATCAATAGCATTTTATACACTACTGACGTGAAATCTGAATTGGAAATATAAAAAAAATTCCATTTATAAGAACAACTATAACAACCAAATATTTAGGAATAAACTTACCAAGGACATAAAGGACCTATATTCAGAAAACTACAAAACATTGCTAAAAGAAACTGAAGAAGACTGAAATAAATGGAAGGGCATTCTGTGTTCATGGAATGAAAGGCTAATTATCATTAAAATATCAATTCTACCTGTTGGCAGTTTGATATTATTTATGAAATCCAAAAAGGAGATATTCATTATGTTTATAAACTGGTCTGTTTTTCTGGGCATGATACCCTCTGATTGTCTTAGATTCAGCTGAGATTTCAGATTCAATTATATTAAGATTGTGGCTTGATTCAACCACATCACTAGAATGTGACTCAGCATTGAGTCTCAGCCCTCTTGGACTGATAAAACCACCTTTCACACGTTAGTAGACATACAGAGAAGAACATACAGGAAGAGAGGCATCTCATTAGACACAGCCTAGGGAAGAGAGATGAACTGGACTGTGTACAGTTGAGTTTGTGAAGAGAACAGAGCAGCTGAGCCAAGAAAGAAATGAGCCCTGGGGAGAGAGACAAGCCTTAGGCAAGCCTACAGCTGAGATCTGAAGAAGTTGAGACCATGTAGCCTTAAGAGGAAAGAGGAAGGCTGAACTTTTGTAGATGTCGCCCGCCATCTTACATCAACCTGTGGCAACAGACTTTGGTGGAGAAAGTACCTCTTATGGTATCTTGAGTTGGACTCTTTAGAGTCTTGTGACTGTAATCTTCTGCCCCAAATACCCTTTATAAAAGCCAAAAGAATCCTGGTACTTTGCATCATCACCCCTTTAACTGACTAATACAATACCCAAACTGATTTACAGATTCAATGCATTTCCAATAAAAATCCCAATAACCTTTTTTGTAGAAATGGAAAACCAATTATCAAATTTACTTGGAAGATTAAGGGTCCAAAAAATTAAAAAAGGTCTTAAAAAGAAGATTGAATTTGGAGGACTCTCACCTCTGAACTTTAATGCATATTACTTAGCTGCACTCGTTAAAACAGCATGGTATTGGCATAAATGCAGAAACATTGACTGATGGAACTGATTTTAGAACATATACAAAACAAAGAAAGGGGACCTCTATCTCACACCTTATACAAAAATTAAATTGGATCAAGGTCCTAAATATGGAAGGTAAAACCATAAAACTCCTAGTAGAAAATATAGGAAAACATCTTTAAGATCTTGTGGTAGACAGTAGTTTCTTAAACCTTATACCCAAAGGAAAAGCAACAACAACAACAACAAAAAAAGACAAATGAGATCCCCTCAAAATTAAACACTTTTGCACCTCAAAGGACTTTGTCAAAAAGTTGAGAAGGTAGTCAACTCAATGGGAGAAAATAATTGGCAATCACATATCTGTCAAACTTTTAATATCTGTGATATAAAAACAGATTATATTACTCAACAGTGAAAAGACAAACTACCCTATTAAAAATGGGTAAAAGTCTTGAAAAGACAATTGTTCAAAGAAGAAATACAAATGGCAAAGAACCACATGAAAATAATGTTCAACTTCAGTAGAAATTAGTGAAATGCAAATCAAAACCTCAATGAGATATCACTTCACACCTACAAGACAGGCTCCTATTAAAAAGTTAGAGAACTGTCAATGTTGGAGAGGATGTGGATAGATATTAACACTTATTCACTCTTGGTAGGAAGGTAGAATGGTAAAGTCACTCTGTAGGATGGTTTGGCAGTTTCTAAGAAATTAGAAAAAATACTTGCCCTGTGAATTGGAAAGGCCATTCTTAGGTATATACCTAGAAGAACAGAGAGCAGAGACACAAACAGACCTCTGCAAACCAATGTTCATAGCAGCGTTTTTCATGATTATCAAAACATGAAACAGCATTTTTCATGATTGGAAACAACCCAGGTGTCCATCAACTGATAAATGTATAGACATATTGTGGTGTAAACACATGATGAAATAAAACAGCATTAAGAAGAAATGAAGTCATAAAGCATATGAAAGTTTTGATGAACATGGAGGACATTATGGTGAGTAAAGTAAGACAGACACAAAAGGACATATACTGTATGACTGCACTATTATGAACCAGATATATTGGGCAAGCTAATGGAGTTAATAATTGGAATATAGGTTACCAGTAAATAGAAGAATGGTAGATACCTGAGGACTAATTTGTGTAGAAATGGCAAAAATGTTTGTGTGCATTTGGAATTTAAGAGAAATGTTGAAAGACATAATAGTGTTTGTAACTAGCAGAGCTAATATATCGTGTTATGGTTAAGCTAATGTGTCAACTTGGCCAGGTAATTGTGCCCAGTTGTGTGGTCAAGCAAGCACTGGGCTAATAGAAATACAAGGACAATTTTGGGCTTTAGCTATATTTACTTCATAGATGGCTGATTATATCTACATCAACCAGGGAGATTGGCATCAACAATGAGTAATGCTTTATCCAATCAGTTCAATGTCTTAAAAGTGGAAGGGATTTCAGCATTTAGGGAGAAATTCCCAGATCATCTTCAGACATACAACGTGTCCCAGAAAGTCATCAAGGACTTTCATTGGACCTTCATCAGAGCCCCTGATTTTCAGCCTGCCTGGGGAACTTGGACTTATGCATCCCCACAGTCACATGAGACACTCTTATAAAATCTCATACTATTTACAGATATCTGCTGTTGATTCTGTTTCCCTAGAGAATCCTGACTAATACAATGGGTAAGACAGTGGTTGAAAAGGAAAATCTAAGATCATGTATATTACTAGAAGGAAAGCTATAACTTGTAAGATGGGACTGTATAATATAGTAAAATCTCATATAAACATGAATATGGTTGATATTGCTTATATAAGTCTGTTTTTACAAAATATAAATACAAATATACTAGAGAGAAGGAAAAACAATAGCACATATGTACAGTAGGGGAAGCATAAAGAGAGTGAGATGATGATTTTTTTTTTAAATTTTTGTTGTAATAATGAAAGTGCTGTAAGTATGATTGAAGTGATGAATGCACAAATATGTGATTACACTGAATACCATTGACTGTACACTTAGGATGGATTTATGCTTTATTGATAGGTGTCAATAAAATTTATTTGTTTTTTTAAAAGTAAGGCTAATTGGCAGCCCATGTTACCAAAGATTTATTATTGTATGTGTAACCAAGGGCTAAGAATTAACAGTTACTGTTACAAAAATTATATTGATGACTTTATATTATATAACAGCTAAAGATTAATATTTGAAGTTGCTGATATTGGCTGGATTTGCTTAGACCTGCTATTTTGATTGTAATTCCAAGTAATTCTCTCCCCTGTTTATGGTTACTCTAGGCTTAGTCTTACCCTTGTGCATACTTAATATTGAGTTGATAAATCTAGATTGACCTTACCCTTTTGATAGATTAGGCTCACCTTTGTGTATGCTTACTATTGTTATGGTAAACACTCTACCCACCAGTTGAATGTCCATAAAGAAAACCTTGTGACTGACTTCTACTCTGCATTTTCCTATCAAAATCTTGGGCTCTGATAATGATTATAACTTTGTGATTTACCCTGGTTTGGTACCCACCCCATCCTGTTCAGCCACTTAATGTTTATTTTTTGAAGGGATCTGTGTACAAATCCACCACAATTATTCATTAGCACACCAATGCTATAAAATTAGAGAATTTGAAGATCCAGGAGGCAGTTTTGTGCCATTAGGTCACTGTGCTCCTTTGTTTGTGCAACCAAATAAACTCATTCTCTCTTTGAAAACCTGGTGTATCAGGAATTGGCTCTAAAGATGCATCAGGAGGAAAGAACCTGCTTTTGCTTTGTATCAAAGGGCAATAAAAATTAAATAAAAATGTTATAGGTATAGAAAAATTCACAGACAAAACAATTGTATTGTTTGCCAAATTTCAATATATGAAAATTTCATATCTTACAAATAAATCATGTTTTTAAACAAGGGAAGTTGTGATATTTGAACCTTGGCACATGTGCTCACATTCCCCTTATCTAAGGCCACTACAAATTTCAATCTTTCTGTCTTTCTAATTGACTTAGGGTCCTGAAAAAAACTACCACCAAATAGCTGTTATCACATTTGATATGAACTATATTTTCCATGACACTCAAAGATTCTAAGGTAGAACACATTCAAGTCTGTAGTTTGTCATTCAATCCAAAATAAATTACATTCAAACCAAATATTTTAATGTAGAAATTAAATCCATAAAAGAAATTAAAAAAAATAAGTATAGTCATAAAACAGTGGATATACAAAAGATTTTTAAAACATGGTCATTTATTGGTATTAAAATTTGAACTGTGACAAAAAAAATTTGAACTGTCAATAATTAATATTTTAATTAATAAGGAAGCTAGTTGAGATTGGATGCATATGGAAAGAAGAGTTTCTTCTCAGACACAACTATATTGAACAGCATAGAGTTCCCCAAGAATTGAGAGGTAAAACTCAAATAATTTGAATAGCTTTATTTAAATATTAGCAATGTTTGCACTGATGATATTCGTTTCAAGATAATGACTGAAAATACCCTGTAACCACCCAGGGGGAGACAAGCAACCAATATGGATGAGAGAATGTAATTACATTTCCTAAGTAACAAAATAAAGGAAGACATTATGGAAAGCAGTTTGCAGAACTACATTTGCTGATACAATACTAAAATAAATAAAGAAAATGTAAGATATCAAATTCCAGTTTAAAATATTGAAACATTATTGACAAAAGCTATCTAAATATGAAATGTATTTACTTTCTATTCTGCCTATACATATGAAAAATTTTTTCACAGGAAAATAATAGGGAAAAAAATGAAGATGGGAACAATGACAAACAAGAAAGGAAACCAGAAATCCCTAGATGAAGTTTTCAACATTCACAAAGAAACATTTGTGTTGTGTCTGTAAGTGTTAAGAGGTAACATATGATAAATATAACAAATGGAGGCATACTGATTGTATAAGAATAAATAAAATCTAGGGAAGCCCTATGTATACTAAGTGACATATCTAACCCCTAATGTCAATAAATTTTTAAAAGAAAAAAGGAATTTTGCAGTAACCAACCGAATATTTTTAAATGTTCACATTTACTCTATATAATCTTCCTCTGTTCTTTGTCCTTTGGGAGCTCCTTTCCAAACGTGGATTGGAAAATGCCTCAATTGTTAAGTGCTCAAATAGACTCATCCAAATAATATATTGTCTAATAATTTTTAACACATATAACTCATTTTATCATGTGCACTCTTTGGCCAGTTTTTAAATGCCAGAACTATCATGATCAGTAATCAGTTACTTAAGTGTTTCAGCCTGCATCTGGTAACCACTCTGCATTCTGTTTTTTTTGTTGTTGCTTGTTTCTTGGTTTGTTTGTTTGTAGTTAAAGATAAGGAAGAGGATTTGCAAAGGGGGAGCAAAGTATGATATTTCTAATTAGATTATAAAAACAAAACAGATTTTCTATGTGGTTAGATCAGTAAATACTAGTATCTTTTCTCATGAATCTGTCTGTTAATGGGTTGTCCAATGTATTCTGCTATTTCAATATGGTGAGTTATGGTACACACAAAAATAAAAAACAATGACAATGAAGAACTTTTGTTTGAGAAAAAAAAAAGCATCAGAATGTAACCAATAATTGGATTCAGTGTGATTGTTTTGTTCAGATCAGACAGGTTTCACAAAGACATTCCCCTGAAAGGTAGGATTTTGGTTTCCTTAAGAATCACTCTACTTCACAATGAACATTTTTTAAATTAAAATACGGCAGACTAATAGCATAGGGACTGAGAAAAGTTTTAAGTTATCGCACACATATTTTAAAAAAGCTTTGAAAACCATCTTTGTTTTCTTTATTTAGCAAATTCTTATAGCTGGTAAATACCACCTTGAAAAGTAGAAAGAGAGCTCTCCCTCTCTATTAAGTCCCAGTAATGGCCATGCCTGGGGACTTGTTAAAGTGTAACAATGGAATAATTAAAAAGTTATTAAAAGGAAGAAATTATAAGCATTTGTAACTGCACCTTGAATCTCAGGAGAATAACGTGTTAAAGAAAGCATCCCTAAGGTTCCCATCTCAGCTCACTCTGGCATTCTGAACACTAAAGACCAGTATTAACTTATAGGTTTTTTTTTTTTTTGCAAGAGTGAGATCAAAGAGAAACTTTGAAAAAAGTTTTAGGTTTCTCCTCAGATCAAGTGCAATTGTCATACACAATGCATTGCCAATTTGCTTATAAGAAGCATTTTCTGTTGGCAAGTGTAATGGGAGTGGGGGAATAAAAATGTACTCAATTAATTCTAACTGGTTGAAGAACAAAAGAAGCTCTCCTTTGAGCCATTGGACTCATTTTCACTCCAACATTTACCTTCCATGGAACTTGTCTCCACATGATTGACCATTGGAGTAAAATGATCAAATGACAAGCTCATTTCCCTGATATGACTTCAGTATGTTGAAGACATAACTCTAGATTCATAATTTAATATTTAAAATATTGTGATATTATGACAACACTTATAGCAAAATTGTCACTGAACTAAAAATATAATTAGGTATTTTGTTTAGTGTAAAAGCACACATTATTCATCTCTGCTCTGTCACAAGAAACTATTTGATTGTTTAAAATTTGCACTTAAATTTCACTTATTCATAAAGCGTAAGGAACTGGGGTTAAAATTTTCATGAACAAAAATCAATTTATGTCAACAATTTAATAATACATTTATTAAAGTCAGTGAAAACCACAAAACTCCTAGGAAAGATTTAATTGACTTGATCAAATTGAGAACTTTGATTTTCTCCCCATAAGGAAAATTGTCCATTATCCTGAGGAACTTCTTTAAGATAGCCAAACTCTGCTATTTGCCTATCACCTCTCTCTCTTTCCTGATATTTATGAACATTAACCCTGCTCAAAATTATTTCTATCATTTTCAAATTAATTTTCTACCTTCCCATCTGCTAAACAGAAATATTGAAATGAAACTTGGCTTAAGTGCCCCAAAATCTTCTTACTCCTACTTTTTCTTGAGTTGATTTAACATACCAACCAATAGAATTGAATTGAGAGTTCTGATATAGGTCCTCTCATATACATTCTTCTGATACTCAACAAGCCCACCAAATCCACTTAGTTGGGAGAGAATGGCCTCTTCAACAATTGGTGCTTGGAGAACTGGATATCCTTATCCAAAAGAATGAGCGAAGGATACCATCTCATACCTTATCCAAAATCAACTCAGGATGGATCAAAGCTCTAAATCTAAGAACCAA
>JAQZBX010023337.1:0-30922 GCA_029593785.1 Cabassous unicinctus | reverse complement strand
AATATACTGATTGTCCCACATAAGTAATTCCTGACAATAATTATCTTCAGAGGAAAATGCAAACATTTTTACCCAAATAAGTTTTAAAACTATTTAAACTAACCCCCAGGATTGGGGGAAGAGCTATGGACTAGAATGGACTTGGTGGTGTTCTGTCTTATATTGTGATTCAAGCAATGGAAGAAATTTTAACAGTGAGGTGGAGACAGTGGCCACTGGACATTTTCGGGGCAGGGAGGGGAGAGGCAGTCGAAATACAGGTGACTTGGGGGTTGTCATGAGTGGCATTGTGGCAACAGATGTAGGCCATTTTACATCAGCATATACCACGCAGAACTGTGTGGGAGAGAGGGTGGTCTATGATGTGAAATGCGGTCTGGTCTATGCTTGGTGGCAAAGCCCCAGGATGTGTATATCCATTATGGGTGATGTTCCACACTGATGAAGGATGTTGGTGTGGGATGTTGTGGGAGGTGTGGGAGGCAGGGAACATGGGAATCCGTGTAATTTCTGAGTAATAATTAGGTAATCTAAGCACCTTTAAAATATATATATATATAAAATAACATTTATGTAAGAAAATACACATATATGCATATATATTTGTATATCATTTTACAAATATTGGTATGTACTGTGAAAAATCTTGATTTTTATGAACAATAAAAATAAATAAATAAATAAATAAAACTATTTAAACTGATATTTATATTTGACTATAACAGGAAAATCCACTTTTTATAGAATACTGTATATGTAAGGGATGCAATCTTGGAAAACAGCCTACAGCTACAGTGTAGTCTTTCTTCTCTATAAATAATCCCTTTTTATGATGGACTTCAATTCATCATTAACCTGCAATTCATGAATCACAATATCCAGCCTAAACTAAGTTTTCAAAACACTACTTCCAATCAATTATGTTAAGGCTTTTCAGTAGAATGTCCTATTAATGTGTCTGTTTTATTCACTATGTATCCAAAACACTGAGAAAGGTACCTGTCACACCATTGGCACTAATAAATTTGTTGAGTGAATGAACACAATATCCCATTTTTAATTTCTCATAGTGGTACCAACAGGTTTTGAAAATGCTGTTCTTCCTCTTGGTTGAAGTCTTTATCAACACCAAAACATAAAATAACTAAGTCTGCCAGAGCTTCTTGACCAGATTCTGTCTCTCTTTTGCCTCAATCTGTTATGTCTAGGACTACAAACTTTTTCTAAAACACTATCTCCACCAGATCATGGATCTAGTGGGCCAACTATTTCTCCTGATAAAGAATTTTCTAACCAAGAAAAGGTTGGGACAGGAGGGAGTACTTCCCACTGCTGAAGTAGTTCAGGCAGATTGGTAGTGTCTCTTGGCAGGGATAATGCAGAGAAGACTCAAACCCTGGAGTGGTGAATAGAATAGAAGAGCTGTTTATTTCAACCCTGGCTGTGTACTTCAAAACCACAACAGATTAAGTGCTGATTTCTCATCAGAAACCATGGAGTAAGAAGGCAGCAGGCTGAAATACTTAAAGTGCTGAAAGAAAACAATTGCCAACCAAAAATTTTATATCCAGTGAGACTTTCTGTCAAAAATGAGGCAGAACAGTGGGTTCACACAACAGCTGAAGGATTGTTGAATCCCCATCCTGGGGAGTTCTGCCACATTCTCTAATGGAACAGCAACAATTTCCCAAGTACAGGGGCAATGACTAGTGAAGAAGGATGGTCCACTGATAGGTCCTTGATATTGACGACTATGCTTATAAGCCTTTTGCTTTTGAATTTGCAACTTGGCCTAGTGTTGTAGGTTGCCTAAGAGTTACCTCCTGAGAGCCTCCTTGTTGCTTAAATGTGGCCTCTCCCTAATTCAAACTCAGCATGTGGATGTATTACCTTCCCTCCAGTGAGGGACATGACTCCTGGGGATGATCCTCCCTGGCACCAAGGGATTACTATCAAGCACCAGCTGATGATACAACTGGAAAAAGACCTCGAATAAAAGGGGGGAAAAGGTAAAGACAAATGAGTTTATATGGTTAAGAGACTTCAAAGTGAGTCAGGAAGTCATCAGAGAGGTAACGCTTATGCACATCTCAGCAGGATCTCATGTATGGCCAAAGTAGACACTACCCCAAACAGTGGGGCTCCTGAGGGCTCCAGAGACACCCAAGTCCTGTGGTCACAGCAGATAACTCCGGAGTTTGGTGCCTTGCCAGTGGGCTCTACTTTGGAGATTGTGCTCCCGAGTGTTACAGAGTTGGACTTAGATGTGACTTCTCTACACATGCCTCTTCTGTCCCTTTTGTTTGAACCTATAGTTGGTGCTGGAGTTGGTAGGTATACGTCCAGGAGACTTGAATCTCTGGGCTGTCCATGTGCCGGCTTGGGCCCTGAGCCTCGGCGGAGTTGTAGCACCTACTCTCCAGTTCATTGGACTCACCCAGGACAGCTGATGGGGAGGTAAGGATGGACAACCACCACACCAAAGAACTGAGAGAGGCTACAGTTGCAAACAATAGAGTCCCATCCATCAGCCATATGGGATCGAAGTCCCCTCTCAATTAGAGGAGGAGTGGGCATCACCATCCCAGAATCCTCAAGATTGGGGAATAAAATATGGACTAGAGTAGACTTACTGGTGTTCTACTATAGACTTATTGTGATTCTAGCAATGGAAGAAATTATATCATTGATGTGGAGACATGACCACTGTAGGTGCTGAAGTCAGGGAGAGGGAAAAAGAGGTATGATATGGGGGCATTTTCAGGACTTGGAATTGAACTGGATGACACTGCGGTGACAGCATTATATATCCTGCCATAGCCTACAGAATTGAGTGGTAGGGAGTGTAAACTACAATGTAAACTATAGTCCATGCTTAGTGACAATGCTCTAGAATGTGTTCATCAATTGCAATGAATGTACCACACTAATAAAAGAAGTTGTTAATGTGGGGAAAAGTGGGAGGTCTGGGGAGTGGGGCATATGGGAATCCCTTATTTTTTTTATGTAACAATTTATGTAATCTAAATATTTTTTAAAAATAAATAAAAAATATATTTAAAAAAAAATGAGGCAGAGGGATGTGACTCACGCAATTGGGCTCCCATCTACCATACAGGAGGTCCAGGTTTGATTCCTGGGGCCTCCTGGTGAAAGGCAAGCTGGCCCGCGTGGCAAGCTGGCCTGAGCAGAGATTTGGCCCATGCAGAGTGCTGGTCCGTGCAGAATGCTGGCCTGTGCAGGAATGCTAGCCCATGCAGGAGTGTTGGCCTGCGCAGGAGTGCTGGCCCGTGCGGAAAGCTGGTGCAGCAAGATGACACAACAGAAAGAGACACAGAGGAGAGACAATAAGAGACGCAGCAGACCAAGAAGCTGAGGTGGCGCAAGGGATTGAGCACCTCTCTCCCAATCTGGAAGGTCCCAGGATTGGTTCTCAGTGCTGCTTAAAAAAGAAGACAAGCAGACACAGAAGAACACACAAAGAGCAGACAGCGAGCGCAAAAAAAAACAAAGGGGGAGGGGGAGAAATAAATAAATAAATCTTTTTTTTTTAAAAATGAGGCAGAGATTAAGATATTCCCAAATAAAGAAAATCTGAGGAAGTTCATCACTACTAGACCTGCCCTACAAGCAATGGTGAAGGGAGTTCTTCAGACTAAAAGCAAAGGACACTAGATAGCTGGTAAAAGTGACATAAAGAAATAAAGACATCCAGTAACTATTTGGTTTAAGTATAAATTCCGGTGTTTTATTTTTTTGTAGGTAACTTTCTTACTTCCTACAGATGCTAAAATGCAAATGCATAGAAAGTAATGATAAATCTATGGTTTTGGACATATAATGTACAAAGATATAAATGGTAACAAGTACAAACAAAGATAGGAGACAAAGAAGTATAGGTCAATTGTGTATTCTACTGATGTCAGGTTGCTATCAAATCAGGTATGATTATTATATATTTAGGATGTTACATTTTAACCCCATGGTAACTAAAATTAAAATATATGAAAAATACATTCAGATAGAAATAAGAAGGGACTCAATACAGGACATGCAAAAAATCAAATATGAAAGCAGGTATTAGAAGAATTGAGGGACAAAAAAGGTATAAACCTTACAAACACTAAGAGCAAAATGAGAGAACAAAGTCCTGCATTATCAGTACTTACTTTATTTTTTTAATTTTTATTTAATATAATAAACTTTATTTTTTAAAGATTTTATTCTACCACACCCCCCCCCCCACTGTTTGTGCTTGTTGTCTGCTCTGTGTCCATTCACTGTGTGCTCTCTGTGTCTGCTCGACCGAACCTGGGACCTCCCATGTAGGAGAGAGATGCTCGATCACTTGAGCCACCTCTGCTTCCTGCTTTGCTGTCTCTCTCATTGTGTCTCCTCTTTGTGTCTCCTTGTTGTGTCATCTTGCTGTGTCAGCTCGCTGCACCAGCCCGTCATGCCAGCTCGCTGTTTTGTTCGTCCTTTCCAGGAGGCACCAGGATCAGAATCCAGGACCTCCCATGTGGTAGGGGGGAGCTCATTTGCTTGAGCCACATCCACTTCCCTCTGTACTTACTTTAAATGTAAATGGATTAAACTCTCCAGTCAACAGGCAGAGATTACCAGAATGGATAAAAGAGCATGACCCAAATAAATGCTGTCTGTAAGGGACTCACCTTAAACTAAAAGACGTAAGTAGGTTGAAAGTGAAAGGATGGAAAAAATATATCATGCAAGTAGTAATCAGAAGAGAGCTCGGGAAGCTATACTAGTATCAGATGAAACAGACTAAGTCAAAAATGATTAAAGATAATCATTATATACAGATAGATAAAGGGGTCAATTCAAGAAGATAAACATATGTACCTAATAGAAGAGCTCCAAAATATATAAAGCAAATATTGTCAGATTTGAAGGGAGAAAGACATGGTTCTAAATTAATAGTAGGAGACTTTAATACACCACTTTCAATAATGTAAAGAACACCTAGACAGAAGATCAATAAGGAAATACAAGACTTGAACGATACTCTAAACCAACTAGATCTAACAGACATATATCAAACACTTTACCCAACAGCACATTTTTGAGTGCCCATGGATCTTGCTCCAGGACCCACCATATGTTAGTTGACAAAACAAGTCTCAATAAATTAAAAAATACAGAAATCATACATGTACCATCTCTGACCACAATGGAATGAAGCTAAAAATCATTAAAAGAGGGAGATACGGAAAATTCACAAATACGTGGAAATTAAACAACAAACTTAAACTTATGGGCTAAAGAAGAAATCACAAGGAAAATTAGGAAATATCTTGAGAATGAAAATGAAAACACAACATACCAATACTTATGAGATCAGCAAAGGCAGTGCTGAGAGGGATATTTATAGCTTTAAAAACTTACATTAAAAAAAGATTTCAGGGAAGCAGATGTGGCTCAAGAAGGTTTCAATTCAGGAACCTTACCTCAAAACTAGAGGACGCAGAAAAAGAACAATCTAAACCCAAAGAGAGCAGAAGGAAGGCTTAACAAAGATTAGAGGATAAATGAGATTCCTAGAAACAAACTACCTACACTGACTGAAGAAGAAATGGAAGATCAGAACAACCAATAACTAGTATAGAGATTGAATCAGTAATCAAAGCCTCCCAACAAAGAAAAGCCCAGGACCAGATGTCTTCACTAGTGAATTTTACCAAATGTTCCAAGAATTAACATCAATCCTGCTCAAACTCTTCCAAAATACTGAAGCAGAAAGAACACTCCCTAATTCATTCCAGAAGGCCAATATTACCCTCATACCAAAGCCAGATAAAGATAACACAAGAAAACTGCAGACCAATATCTCATATGAATATAGATGCAAAAATCCACAACAAAACACTAGCAAACACTGAATACAATAGCACATTAAAAAAATTACAAACCATACTCAAGCGGGATTTATCCCAGGTATACAAGGGTGGTTCAACATAAGAACAATTAAAGTAATACACCAAATTAACAGAATAGAGGAGAAAACCACAAGATCATTTCAACTGAAAAGACATTTGACAAAATTCACCATCCCTCCTTGATAAAAAACACTTAGAAAAATACGCACAGAAGGAAGCTTCCTCAACATAATAAAGAACATTTATTTAAAAACCCACAGCTAACATCATACTCAATAAAGACTGGCAGCTTTGCCCCTAAGATAAGGATGGACAGTGGATGGCCACTGTCACCACTTTTATTCAGCATTGTACTGGAAGTTCTAGCTAGAGCAATTAGGTAAGAAAAAGAAAACAACCATCCATAAAGAAAGAAGTAAAAATTTCCCTATTTGTAGGTGACATAATGCTATACACAGAAAATCCAGAAATATCCACAAAGTCCAGGTAGTAATAAAAGAATGCAGCAAAGTAGTAGGGTACAAGAGCAACATCCCAAAATCATTAGTGTTTCTATACAAGAGTAGTGAACAATTGGAAAATATCTAGAAAAAATTCCATTTACAATAGCAAGTAAAAGAATCGAATATCTAGGAATAAAGCTAACTCAAAATGTAACAGATCTGTATACAGTAAACTACAAAACATTGCAAAAAGAAATTTTAAAAGATGTAAATAAATGGAAGGACATTCCGTGTTCATGGATTGGCATGCTACCCAAAGTGATTTACAGATCCAATGCAATCCCAGTAAAAATTCCAACAATCTTCTCTGCAGAAATGGAAAAGCCAACGATCAAATTTATATGAATGAATAAGAAGCCCTGTATAACCAAAGCCATCTTGAAAAAGAATGAGGTTGGAGGACTCATACTTCCATACTTCCCAATCTTAAAATTTATTTCAAAGCCACAGTAATCAAAACAGCATGATACTAGCACAAGGACAGACACACAGATGAATGGAATTGAACTGAGAGTTCAGAAATCAACCCTCAAGTTTACGGCAAACTGATTTTTGACCAGGGGGCAAAGACCACTCAATTCAGAAATAAGTCTCTTGCCCAAATGGTACTGGGAAAACTAGATCTCCAAATGCAAATGAATGAAGGTGGACCATACAAAAAACCAACTCAAAACGCATGAAACATCAAAATATAAGAACCAGAACCATAAAACTCCGAGAAAAAAAATAAGAAAGCATCTTCAGAACCTTGGGTTAGGCAATAGTTTCTAAGCCTTTAAATGCAAAGCACAGGCAACAAAAGAAAAAAATAGATAAATAAGACCTCATCAAAATTAAAAACTTTTGTGCATCAAATGACCTTATCATGAAAGTAAAACAACCTACACCATGAGAGAAATATAGGCAAACCATATATCCTATAAGGATTTAATATCCAAAATATATGAAGAAATCCTTCAACTCGACAATAAGACAATAAGACAACCCAACTAAAAAATGGGCAAAAGATTTGAACAGACATTTCTCCAAAGATATACAAATGGTCAAATAGCACGTGAAAAGATGGTCATCATTAGCCCTTAAGGAAATGCAAATCTAAACCACAGAGATACCATTTGACACCCACAATGACTACTATTTTAAAAAGTGTTAAGATGTGGAGAAATATGAACACTCATTCATTGTTGGTGGCATTGTAAAATGGTGCAGCCGCTGTGGAAGACAGTTTGGTGGATCTTCAGAAAGTTAGTGTAAAATTACCATGTTACCAGGCAAGTCTACTTCAAAGTATATACCCAAAATAATTGAACGCAGGGACTTGAACAGCTATTTGCACACTGGTGCTCATGGCAGTACTATGCACAATTGCCAAAAGGTGAAAGCAACCCATGGTTTATCAACTGATGAGTGGATAAATAAAATGTGGTATATACATACAATGGAATATTATTCAGCCACTAAAAACACATGAAGTGCTGCTGATCCATGTGACAACATGGATAAACCTTGAAGATGTCATGTTGTGTGAAACAATCCAGATGCAAAAGGACAAATATTATATTTCATTGTTATAAAATAATTAGAATTAGCAAATTAATAGTCAGAAACTAGAACACAGTCTACCAGGGCCTGGGGTGGGGGTAGGGAATGGGGAGTTAATGCTTAAATTGTACAGAGCTTCTGTTTGGGTTGATGGAAAAGTTTTGGTAATGGATGATGATGGTGGTTGCACAACATTTTGGATGTAATTAACGGCATTGAATTAGATATTTGAATGTGGTTAATTTTAGATTGTGTAGATACTAGCATAAAAATTTGAAAAACAACATAGGACTGTACAACACAAACAGTAAACCCTATTGCAGGCTATGGATTATACTTAATAGTACAGCTATAAAAAATGTTCTTTACAAATTTTAACAAATATATTAAACTAATGCAAGGTGTTAATAATAGGGTGCTATATGGGAACTCTGTATTTTATGCACGATTCTTTTGTAAACCTACAACTCATTAAAAAAACAAAGCTATTTTCATAATTAAAAAAAAAAAAAGATGGTCTGCCCAGCTCAGGCTGAGTTCCCACTCCCTGTGCCACAGCCTGGAAACTCTCAAGGCAGTAGGCTAGTGCAGTCATAGGGCTCACTTCATTTGTTTCTTCTCTCTCAAGATCACTATCTTTCACTGTTGATGTCCAGTGTCTTAAAACTGTTTTTTCATATATTTTGTCTGTTTTTGGTTGTTTCACATTGGAGGGTAAATCCGGTCTGTTATTTCATCTTGGCCAGAAGAAGTTCCATGGACGTTTGGATACCAAACCAAACAAGGAGTACACAATAAAACTATTGTCAAGCTATTATGAATATTGATGTAAGAAAGCCTAATAAAATATTTACAAATTGATTCCAGCAATGTATTTGAAAACAACAAAATATGAATACGAAGATGTCAGCCCAAGAATACTAGTTTAACATGAGAAAAGAAATCAATGTTATTTTCTATTAACAAATTAAATAAATTTAATTTCTTTATGGATAATGCCAGTAGGTATCTGAAGGGCATTTGATAATATTGAACAACTGCTTGTAATTTTTTAAAAAACTTCACTGTCAGAACAAAACAGAGAGAATATCTTTCTCTTAATGTAGCATAACGTAGACAATCTTGTCCTACGGAATCAGATTGCCTGGTTTGTGTTAAAATCCCAGCTCTTCTACTTTTTTTAATTAGAGAAGTTGTGAGTTTACAAAACAATCATGTATAACATACAGGATTTTCATGCACCACCCCACCACCAACCCTTGCATTGGTGTGGGAACATTTGTGCAATTAATGATAGTACTTTTTATTTTAAAACAGTAGTTACCTTTGTTACAATTGATGAAAGATTAAAATAGTTCTATCATTCATTATTTAAATTAGGTGTAGTTTCCCCATATGCCACCCTATTATTAACACCTTGTATTAGTATCATAATTCATCATATACTTGTACTTTTATAGTCCATCATCTACAATAGGTTTTACTATGTTGCACAGTCCTATTTTCTTTTAATTTTTATTCCAGTAATACATACAGCCTCAAGTTTCCCCTCTTAACCATATTCACCTATTTAACTCAGTGCTGTTTATTACACTCACAATAAAGGTGCTACCATCACCACCATCCATTTCTAAACCTTTACCATCAGCCCAAACAGAAATTCTCTACAAGTAAAACCTCAATTCCATATTCTCTAACCCCAATTTATCTCCTGGTAACCTATATTCTAGATTCTAACTCTATTAGTTTGTTTATTGTAATTAATTCATAATAGTGATCATACAATTTTTGTCCTTTTGTGTATGTCTTATATCACTCTACAATAATGTCCTCAGGTTCATCCATGTTGTCATATGCATCAGGACTTCATTCCTTTTCAGGGCTGAATAATATTCCATTGTATGTATATACATTTTGTTTATTCATTCATCGGCTGATGGACACTTGGGTCACTTCCATCTTTTCACAACTGTGAATAATGCTGCTATGAAAATAGAAACGGAATTGCCAAATCACATGGTAATTCTATACTCAGCTTACTGAGGAACTGCCAAACTGTCTTCCACAGTGATGACCAGCTTCTCTATATTTTATAAAACATCTTAGATGATTTAATGAACATCCCTCACTTTCATTTCCTTATCTGTAAAAATGGGGATAACAGCACTACCTACTATCTAGGACAGCTGTGAATATTAAATAAGTTAATAAAGTGTTTTGGATCCTATCTGGCTCATAGTGAGTACTCAATAAACATTAACAGGTATTGCTGTTAGTATAACTCTTACTGCTGCTGCCATAGCAAAAAATAATACTTAAAGGTAAAAATTAAAAACATTTCCATTAAAGTCAGGATTCATAAAAGGATGCTCAGTATCATCACTTATATAACAGTGTTTTGGCCTTAACCAAAAATATAATATATAAATAGAAAAAAGTTGCAGATGATACAATCATCTATAAAGAAAAAAGAAAACGAAACGACAAACTATTGGGTTTAGTATAGTAGCTGAACAAAAGATCATCCAAAAATATAGCTCTCTTATACAACAGCAATAACAAAATCAAAATATAACAGAAAAACCCCTATTCACAATAGTATCAAAAACTGTAATATACCTAGGGGAAAAAAACTAGGAATTAATATGTAAGAACTATATAGATAACTATAAAACCTTACCAAAAGTGTGTTCATATGACCTAAATATCACTGAATGAGAAAAACCAATATAGTAGAATATACAAATGCAATGCGATTATAATACAAACTGCAAAGTGGTTTATTACATACGGTTACAAATCAATTTTAAATTTCATATAAAATATAAATATTTTAACTTAAAGAATAGCCACAAGACGATTTTCAAAGTGAGTAAAGAGAATACTTATTCTACTAGCTATAAGACATAATGTAAAGCTATACTAATTAAAACATGGCACTGGCACAAGAACAGACAAATTAGATTAATGGTACAAAACAGAAGTCCAGAAATAGGCCCAAGTACATACAGGACTTTACTATCTGATAAAGGAGGCATCTTATATCACTGGGAAAATAAAGGACTATTCAACAAATAGTATTGGAACTGGCTGCAAAAGCAAAATAGTAGAGCCCTACTTCTTCATAGACACACAGACTGATTAAAGACATAAATACAAAAGCAAAATTATAAGAGTATCAGAAAAAATTATATATTATAACCATAGAGTAGAAAAGGTCTTTTACAAATTACCATTGACTGTTTTAATCATATGAAAAGGTTTAAAGTAGACTCTGATGAACATCCACAGTCTTTCCACAGCTTAAGAAATAAACATTATAAATATAATTCAAGTCAAATTTTGATCTTTAGAAGCTCAAAATTTAGAGAAGTAGAATATGCTCAGTGCTACAGGAGCATAGAAACTACCCAATTCAGAGAGTGCCTAGGAGAGATCAGCCATGAAATAAGACTAAGGGTTTTCTTTACAGAGAAAACATCATGTACCAAGGCTGAGAGGCTGTTCAGTTACACACATGAGTTATACATCATATTTCTTATTGTCAAGTCAAGATTACCAATGGCAAAACCCAAGAGCATGCCAGTGTACCAACACAAGCATGGTATCTGAAACACAGCTCTAGTGAGTTTACTTTGTGCTGCTGGTTTGGGCTAGAAAGACGGGGGAATGTGTGGCCTGTACATGAAACAGAACATCCAAAGAAAAAAACTGTGCAGAAGACACCAATATAATATACACTATTTAGAAATAATGATGAGACCAATTTACCCTAGAGCAAAGGATAAAATTGCTTAGTTTGAGTGGAGGAAAATGAAATTCCAGAGGAACAACATTCAAACTTTAACAGGGACCAAAGATTTAGTGGGGTAAAAGGAATGTAGCACCTGGTCTGGATATGAATACATGCAGCTTTAAAGCAATAATCTATAAAACAGTCATTTCAACAGCTATAACAGTCTTATTCACATCATCAATTAGCTAACTTAATTTTCACTGAATCTTATTAAAATATACTAGATAACCAAAGAATGAAAAAGAGGAGACTGCAGCCATTGTGATGACAATCCTGTTTCTAATGCTTTTCACATTGTTGACCATTCCTGCTTCTTGAATTTCTCACATCTCTTTGTTTCTATGTAACCATATCAAGTGGATAAACTTTCTCCTTTACCTACTTTCCTGTCTCCTTTACTGAATTATCTACTAGTTCTAATGTCCTGGCTATGAATGTACCCCAAACATACAGTATTTGGCTTCTTCTACTCTTCTTTTAAAATATAAATTTCTTTGGAGACATATGATTTCAACTACCACCTTCAAGCAAAATAATTTCAAGAATTCCTGCCTGGACCTTTCTTTTATTTCCAGCTTCTTCTCATCTTCTTGTATATTCTGCTTCTGGTTCAATAAATTTATCAGGTCTAAAAACAATCACGTGCACATATGTACATAAATGCACACATTTTTTAATCAAAGAATTTTATTTTTACCTTATCTAAAAACTTACCCTCTTGAACTGCCTAAGTCGCTAGGGTCCATCTTTGTCTCTTACATTTCTAGTGTATTCTATCTCCTCTCAGTCACAAATCTTATCAAGTCTTCTTTCATGTCTTTTCCATCTGTCCCTTCTTTTCTACCCTCTACAATCACCAACCTAATTCAGACACTGATAACTTCACTACCTATAACAGCCTTCCTTCTTCCAGTCTCTCTCTCCTCCCTCCAAATTGCTCTGAACACTATTGGTGGATGAATCTTTCTAAAACACTATTTTTTTAAACCAAACACTCTTTTCCCCAAAGACTTTTTAAAGGGTCAATAGTAATACCAAACATTTTATGCATTCAAGGACCTAAAATTTTGGCTCCAGATTGCCTGTCCAATCTATCTTCTCCAATATTCAAGTCTCTCTATTCCAAAAAATCCTTTCCTCAGATCTTTTCCCTCAAGCTACCCTACCACTAAACTTGTAGAAAGAACAGCAAGCATTCTAGCTTCTACTCCCATCATGCTGGAATTATTTTTGTAGTTTCCCAATTGCAAAGCAAATATTTAAGTTCCTGATTTTACTTGACCTTACCATGCCATTCACAATTTGGTCTTACTTTCATCATTTCCTACTACTCATCCAAATAGACTCTAAGTTCAAGCCACAACAAACTACTAGACTTTCTCTAATATATCTTGTTCTTTCAGAGTTTGTGCTTCTCTACATGCTATTTCCTGCCTCTAGAATGCTTTCCCCCTGACTTTGTTGTAAGCTACTTTTAAGACTGAGATGAAACATGATCTCTTCTATGGAATTTCCCCCCACTCTTAAAAACATCTTCTTTGCTCCCAATTCACATGTACATAGTCCCCTAATAGGACTCATAGGAGGACTACACCATAATTATTCAATTATATCTTGATATCCTCAGAATCTAACATACTTTGAAACACAAAGCAGATACTTAACAGTGGGTTTTAAAACACCTTCTGTTATGGCCATAATATTCTATTCACAGTCACTTAAGTATACTGTATGAAAAGGCAGTATGTATCAGGGTTAAGAGTTCAGCTTCTGAAGCAAGGCTATCTAGGTATGAATTCTGGCTACACCACAATAGCCATGTGACATTGGATAAATTAATTAATCTTTCTGTGACTCAGTTTCCCAATGTATAAAAAGAGCATAATAATACCTACAACTTGAAGTTATGAGAGTTAAATGAGTTAATAAGGATAAAGTGCTTGTAACAATAACTGGCACAAAATAAGCATTAAATATGTATTAGCTATTATAATTAATATACCTTGCTAAGTCCTGACCCTTTCCATATTGTAGCCCTCTAGCCCTTGAAATGGGCTCCCTTCATTTTTCCACTTACCAAATCTTAACCAGGTTTCAAGAGGCTTACCTCTGACAAAACCTTTGATCAGTCCAATCCATAAATGATCAGTCCCTAATTTAAATTCCAAACACTTTTCTGTGCATTAACTAAAACTGCTTTGCATCCTTGTAATTTTTCATGCATAACATTTGTCAACCCAATATATGCAAACTCACTGAAGGCCTTGAGGGCATCTCATGCATCTTTGTGAGTTCCTTTAACCAGGGGTAGCCCAATGTTTGTAGTGAAGAATAAAAACTCAGTAGAAACTTAAACTTTCTACTGAGTATCATACTGCACTTCCTTTTCAATCAAAGAAATGGAGAAGCTTGTGAGAGAGCATTCCATGCCTCTTTAGGTGCCAAGCTGCAAATAACTAGAGCCAGTAAATTCTGACTACCATTTAAATGAAGAGCTCTGAAATGGCTTCTGGGGCCAAAAAACCTTCTCCGTCACTCTAGAGAACTTATGCATTGGTCAAGTCCCAAACCAAATTGTGGTAGTAGATCGTCTATGAGAAATGTGCCAGCCTGATAAAAATGATTGAAAGCACAAGATTTGGAGTCACAGAGATGTAGGTTTCACAGGGACTCTAACCTTCAGATTTCTTTCTACAAGAAGGGTATGGTAACACTTAACAGTCATAGAGAAAATCAAAATTCACCCTAACATTTAACTCTGGTGCAAATTCCCTCATGAAAATTTCAAACAAACTGAAAACACTGTTATTCATAAATAAAAATAAGAATATAATACATTTTGAATTATATAAGAGAAGCTTGTATTAAATTATCCAGCATCAGTATTCATAATACTCTATCTGTAAGAGAATTAAACATATATAGTATTGTCAATAATACAGACTTGAGATAGGGGAAAATTCTACTAAAGTTTATCCCTGTTTTTTGACACTTTCTTCTTGTAACTCTTTCCTCCTACTTGTGATTAAAAACCAATGTTCAAAATTATCCCAAAAGAGAAATATTTTCAAAAGCACAAACGGTTTTAACTTAATATCAAGTTGGTTCTGTAATTGTAGTATTCCAGTTTATCACTCAAATACACTTCTAAATAGAAATTAACGTGAATTTATGAAGTTAAGATAATGGCGAACAGTTGATTTAATGATCAGAGTCAGTAATTTCAAATTAAGAGTTGTTCCAACTTGAGGCTGGCAGGCACACGCAGTCTAAAGGGTTTGTTTACAGCACTGATTAAACCAAACACCCCTATCTTTTAACCTGGCAAGATTCATCCTGGCATTCTAATAATAATTATTTTAAAGCAAACATAATTGCTGAAATGCCCAGTGATACACAAATTAAAGCAAACCGGGATTCTCCTCAAGGAAAAAGGAAGAACAAAAGTTGCAAGTGTCATTTTTTAACCAAAGACATTATCCAGTTTGGAATTATGTATAAAATACTGCTCATCCCCTGAAAAACAAACGTTGTTGCTTAAAATCACCTTTAGGCTTGGGGGGTAGAAGGAGGAGTGAAATTTTAAAGACAGATGACTTTGTTGCCCTTAGAGTGCACCCTTCGGATCGGGTGGTGTGTGAGATTCGTTAGAAATGGTACATATGAGAGATCAGATGAAGAAAACAACTAACGAGTAAAGAATGTTTATAGGCACTGTGAACTTTCAGCAACGTTCAAACGTTAATTTAAGACTGAAAAGACGGCTTTGGGGAAGGAGAATTAACCTTCTGTAGTCAAGTGCAGAGCTAGTGGAATTTAAGGACAGAGAGAAAGGAGTGGGAATTTGGTAACCAAATAGGGGTATGATCCAGCATGGAGTTTTGGGGCGGGGGGTTGGGATGAGAGTGTAATGGGGGGTGGTGAACCCTAAAGGTTTGTACTCAAGTGTTGAGAAATCGAGGTGACAAAGTTGGAGAAGTGGAATTGGGAGGTATGGGAGCAGGGAGAGGAAGGAATGAGGGGATTTCCAGGCTTGGGCTGATAAATTCGGGGCGCGCGCGCTATCGCGGCGCCCCTCTCTCAGAGAAGGGTGGTCCCTCTAGAGCCAGGTTCTCTCGCCCGTCCGCCCCCTATGGGGCCCTAGTCTTCCCGCTACACGGTCGCTCACCCGGCCCCGGTCCTTCCTCACCTCAGGCCGCCGCGCTTCGATCCTCCGCATCTACACAGCGCACGTTCTCCTCGGCGCCAGGCCGGACCGGAACCGTCGGCCGGAGGGGAGCAGCCCCCAGCTTCACTGTGCCCGGGCGGCCCCCAAGCGGCTCCGCGGGCCTCACGGATCCTCGTCCTGTCTCCGGCAGGCTCCCCGATCCCGCCGGGCAGACTCGGCGCCCCGTCCTCCTCCCGCAGCCAGTCGTTGCGCCCCCCACAATCTGCCCTGCAGCGCCCCGCCCCGAGTCTCCGGACCTGCGCGTTGATTGGCCCCTGCGAGGCTCGGCGCGCCTGGGCATTGGCTCAGCCTCCGCTCGTCGGCAAGGGGGCGGGACGCTAAGGGGCTGCGATTCCCGTAACGCGGCTCCCGGCGTCCCGGATTTCGGTGGCTGAGTCTGCGTCGCCTCTCCTAGACGAGATGGAAGGGATCTTCCCACCTCCCCGCTGCGGGCGGAGGGAGAGCGGAATGTTCCATTTTTCCGTGGAATAGCAGGGTCGTGAACTGAAGCTGGGTGCTGCTTGCACGGCTCGCCGCGGCCCCGCGGCCTCTCTTCGCGGCCTTCCCGGATGAACTCAGGCGCGAGGGACCGCCGGGCTCCCTGGGGGAAGAGCTCTCTCGGGGAAGGTGGCCGTGTGGCCGTGACTCCACAGGGGATTGTCACTGACGGTGGCGGATGCGTCCACCCAGGTCTTCTGTAAACGAACCTTGAAATGCTACGTTATGTATTTTTAAGTTAGTAAATGAGTTCGGATGTGATTTTTCAGTGAAGCCCAGATCTGAGGACCCGCCAAGAGACTAGTTTTTCTCTGTGGTTTGTACCTTTCAGTCAGTGATTAAAAATACCGAGTGAAAATCAGTGTCATTACAATTCATTCCGTTACCCCCAAAGCCAGGGAAATGGACCTTCAGGCTCACTTTAGTAATTTTTTTTTTCCGAAGGAAGACGAGAGGTTTAAAAGATAAGTTTCGTGTGTGAGCGCGCACGCTTGTGAAACACAGCCAAGATAAGGGCCTTTTGTGGAAGAATGGCAGGCTATAGTTTAATGGACTTGGGACAAATTATAAACGTAAATTATGAGACAATTATAAGGTTCTTCATTATATTATGTTGAAGATTCAGATAGAGTAAAACACAGATCAAGGTATGTTACCTTAGTTGTCGATCAGATCTTTTTTAAGACACATCAAAGTGGGTCTACTTTGTGTCTAAGGCTAAAGGAGTCCAAGGCAAATGGGGAGAAAACAAATGTAGGAGAAACAAAGCCCCGACCTGTTCAGCTCTTGCTGCTCCTTTTCATCCTTTAACCTACAGAGTGGAATCTGATTGACCTTTCTAGATTTGCCACTTATTAGGAGTGTTCATTTTATTTGAGAGCCAAGTTTTTTATTTATTCGTTTTTTGCATTTGAAATATTCTTGGATGTCATCCTTGGCCAGAGATTCTTTGCTATGGGCCTTGACAACCACACGGAGGCAACCAACCGCTTTACGGGTTTTTACCTCTGTCAGTTTTGCAAGAGGCCTACCCATTGCCCTAGTTTCTTGTTGTTATCAACCTTGATTAGGTTGGTTTGGTGTTCAGCACAACGGGCCTCCACCGACTTGACATCCAGAAGCCCATTACGATTGGCTGCAAGCCCGCAAAGATGGGCTTAGTGCTTGTCTAAGGCTTTGGCATCTTTGAAGATTCCACGTGGAAGACCATGTGGGTGAGGGAGGTCATCGGAACCTCCTGTAAAGCAGTGTTAAAGTCCATTACACTTCCAGCAGCCCAGCGATTCTCCTCCATGGTGGTAGGTTACGGCTGGAGCCAAAGCTCGAGCTCACCAGAGACTCTGTCCCCAGGCAACTCAGGCAGCGGCAGGGAACGAGTAGGGCTGTTTACTTTAAATACACATTTTTATAAAAATTTGTTAAATTAAAAATTTATTTAGCTCCAGCAAACATTTTTTAGGGGGCAATGTGTAGTAAAGTGTACACTCTTATTCCAGAGTGCCTGGGTTTAAATCCTGGTGCTGCTACTTCCTATTCCTGTGCCATTGGGCATATCTTTTAGGTTTTTTCATCTGCAGAATGGGGATAATAGAATTGTTGCAAGGATTAAATGAATTAAAATATATGAAGTGCTTGGCACATAGCAGGTACTCAAGAAATGTCAGCTATTAACAGAATTGAACGCCTATTATATCAATATGTATCACAGTATATATTGAAAATGATATTTCTATGGCACAGGGTGTAGACAGAAGGGGATCAATATCTCACCGCACACTAGCCTGCCTTGGCATTGGCATACTGGTCAGAAGTAAAGGAATGATGTAGTGCTTTTGTGGATACCTTTGGATTGGCTCAGCTCGGTCTCTGTTTCTAAGAAACTCACATTTTGTGGAGGTGACCAAAGGTCATGACCTTGCAGACATCTCTGCAGGGTACTAGCCCTGAAATGACCACTTTCAGGTCACTGAAAAATCTTGTCAAAATACAAATGTAAATGAGAGGAAGTGACGTATCAGTAGGGAAGCTCCCATTATGTCCTTGGACCTTTTGGGATTTTAGATATGTCAAAAGCAGAGGGTGGAGATCCTGTACAGTGAGAAGACATGAAGGCCCTGATTCCTTGGGAGTAGGTGAACAAAGCCAGAAAAAAATGCTATGGAACAAAGATGATCAATGTTGAAGACAAACTGCCTGCCTCTCTATTTGCCTAAATCTGGCCCTGAGCAGGATAACCACTTACTTCCTCACCTGTGCCCAGTTGTGTTTCTGAAGCTGTGTGTCAGCCTGGGAACTATCCCCATGTCCTTCATCAGCCTAGTGACTGCAGCATGCATAGTGATGACTCAACTCCCTGACCTCACAATTTTTCATCCTTCTCTTTTCTAATGATCTTGGACTTCAGTCTGTATCAGCAATCCACAGGTTTAGCCATACCTTCAAACTAGTCATCAGATGAAATTACTCCACCTCCAAGATTTTGAGTTGTGAATTTCCCCCTCTGTACCTATAGCCACTTACCCCTCCACTTCTCCTTAACCTCACACCCATTAAATCTACAATTTGTCCTCGGTGTGATCTCCAGTCTTTGTTCTCCTAGCTTATCAGTTATTTCATACCTTCTTTTATCTTCTTAAGCAGTGCCAAAACTTTTCTCAACCATTTTAATGATATTCTCACTATATCTTCAATTCCTTTGTCTTTCAATTACATTCACCTTGTTAATCCTATTTCCTACATCAGTCTTTTAGATTTCCAAATGTTTTCCCTTTTCCTTGAACTACCAGTCCCATCCCAACATTTATTCTTAGTACAGAAACTTACTTCATTATTTCCTGGAAAATCAAGACCAGAACTTGTGAGCATTCTCCACTTTTCTCTAATTTAAGAGGCAATTATATCTTTATCTCCCTCCCCCCTCAAAAGAAGGACCCCTATTCTTTTAAAAGATAAAACCCTCCTTTAATATTCTTTTTAAGTTTCTTTGTTTGCTTTTTTCAGATACCTGGGCCAAGGGTTGAACCCAGGACCTTGTATGTAGGAAGCTGATGCTCAACCACTGAGTCACAACAGCTCCCTGAGTTGGTTTTTTCATGTTTGCTTGTTTGTTTTTTTGTTTTTAGGAGGCATGGGGACTGAACCCAGGACCTCCCGTGTGGGAAGCAGGTGCTCAACCACTTCAACCACATCAGTTCCTTCCTTTAATATTCTTGGTCCTACTAGTTTTATATTCAGTTTAATATTTCAGTCCCTTAGTTTTATATTTTTCATTATTAGCATTAAATACTTTAGAAAATTAAATAGTAACTCAATAGTAGCAGCCTCTCTGTATGTGTTAAAATCACTAAAACCTAATAGCGGGAAGCGGGTGTGGCTCAATCGATAGAGCTCCCGGTTTACCATATGGGAGGCCCCGGGTTCGCTTCCCAGGGCCTCCTTGTGAGGCAGGCCGGCCCGCACAGCGCGGTGGGCTGATGCAGCGGGGCAGCGCGGTGGGCTGATGCAGCGGGACCTCACAGCAAGGGGGAGATAAGCAGACAAGGAGAAAACACACAGCGAATGGACACAGCAAGCACAAGCAGCAAGGGGGGGATAAATAAATAAATAAATAAATCTTTAAAAAAACAAAACAAAACATAATAGCATACTCATTTCACCGAACAAAATACAAAACAGTTAATTAAGTATAAGGCTCTAAATGAAGCAGTTTAAGCCAAATTGTAATCCACTTAATGGGATGAAATATAAACTTAAATCAAATAATAATTAAGTTTTCAAGCTAGAAAACAGGGAAGATTTAACAGCAACAAAACTGAGGAACATTGACTTTCATTTTAAAAAAACTTTAGTGAAGAATAATATATATATATATATTTTTTTAAAAAATTAATATACCATAAAAGTATGGCTTGATAAATTTTCAAAAACTGAACACATCCATCTAACTAGAGTCTAGATCAAGGAACAGAACGTGACCAGCATGCCAGAGCCCCTTCCTGTTGCCTTCCAGAAGCCCCTACTCCCTTCCAGTTACCCTTCCCACCACAGGTCACTGCTCTTCTGACTTCTAACAGTTTGGTTTTATGACAATCCCTTTAAAATGAAGAAGTTAGCAGAAACTTAATATTATTAGTATTTGCTTATTTTATTTTATTTCATTTTAATGAATAGCTTAGTAAAGTAAGAGAGTTTGAAATGAAATAAACACTGCTCTGTACAGATGCAGATTAGAGAGGAGGAGGTCTAGTATCTCAATTCTCTGGACCTTGGGAAACCCTGTCAAATGGCCATGCTCTGGTCAATGACCTTTCATTATCCTGTCACTCAGGGAATCATGGCCCCAGAGAAAGAAAGGCCAGTGCAGAAGTGTGAGCAGTAGGTAGGTGCATCCTATTTCCAGACACATAAATAGGATAAGGAAGTCAGGTATTGGAACTGCAGCTTTGGAACGTCCCAGATTGCTTCAGAATACCATCCTGAGAGTTTGAGCATATCTTCCTTTTCTTAATTCTGACAAACTCTGTGCAGAAGCAAAGAATTTTCCTTTGTTGTTTCTCCTTTGACTACTCTTTCTGGAAAGCATATTCTTCAGTTACAGTATAGGTCCCTTGGCACCAAGTCTGACACTTATGTTAAAACCAAACAGGTTAGAAAGTTCCAAGATGAATTTTAAAAAAATTTACATGTGTGGGTTTGTATGCCCAAGAATTCCCAGCCCCCTACCTAGGATTTGGGTAAATATACAGTACTAATTTTATTAAATAATAACATAGGCAAATGTGTATCTGTCTCATCAAAGGAATGTGGCAGTGCCTACTGAAAAGGCAAAAATGAATGAATATACTTCCTGAGAAAGTTGGGATTTTCTGAAAATTATCCCCTGTAATTTTTTGTTTGTTTGTTTGTTTTAGAATCAAGTGAAACTGGAAACAAAGTTAATCTTTGAATCAAGTTTGAATTTGAAGCACATGTTTCAAATGATGAGCCTCCTTATTTTGCTGTAAGCAGACTAATGGGGTAAACTTAATGACCTCCAACTTCCTGGTGTTCACGTTCTTGTGTTATTTGCTACCCTTGTGTGTGAAGGGATGTGCACAATGACTTTGCATAAGATTATAGTGCCCTGCATAAGATTATAGCACTTGTCTTGCTAGGTTTCTAACTCTTTGTAGCTTTGAAAAATCGAGCTGCCATGCTGTGGGCTCTATGTTGCATAGATTATTATGCTTGTCTTGTGAGGAGACTCTCCCTTGCAGGTTTTGACAAAGCAAGCTGTCGTATTGTGAACTGCCATGTGAAGAGGGTTACATGGCAAGGGACTGAAGGTGGCGTTGCAGTTGGGCAGTTTGATGTAATTATGAATTCCAAAAGCATAATTGGATCATGCTTGTAAACTGATCTGTTAATCTGGGCATGATTAAGTTATGATTAGGGCATTGTTGAGCCCCACCCCTTGTGGGTGGGGAATCGAATATAAAAGGTAAGGCAAAGGACAGACAGAGCAGGTTTTGAATAGCGGTTTTTGAGAAGCAGTTTTGATGTTGGAAAAAAGGCCCCAGAAGAAGAGAAGTGAGCTGTTTGCCTGATAGTCTACAGCTGACCTTGTGGAGGAACCAGAAGAGCTAAGCCCAGAGAGAAACGCAGCCCCAGGAAGAGAGGAACACAAGAAGCCTGAACCCTGGCAAACGTCGGCAGCTGTCTTGCTCCAACACGTGGCAATGAACTTTGGTGAGAAGAAACTTAACACTTTATGACCTGGTATCTGTGGACTTCTACCCCAAATAAATACCCTTTATAAAGACCAACCCATTTTTGGTATTTCACATTAGCACCCCTTTGGCTGACTAACACAGGTGGCCTCAGGCCAACAGCTAGGAAGACACTGAAGTCATTAATCTTACAACCTCAAGGAACTGAATTCTGCCAACAAAAGCAGATCCTTCCTCAGTTGATTCCCAGATGAGACAGCATCCCAAGCTAACGATTTGATTGCAACCTTATGAGACCTGAAGCAGAGGACCCAGCTAAGCTGTACCCAACCTCCTGACCCACAGAAACTATAGCAGTGTCATAGTGATATGGAGAAAGTATTATGAGGATATTCTGAGAGTATTTGTGCATGAATATTCTAGGAACTGGAGATTTTAAGAATCCTGTTGCCTCTTCCTACTGCTCATTTCAGACCCTCACTCTATGGTGGATTAAAGATGGCTATAAGTTTTTTAGCACTCCTTCATCGAGAGGTGGAGTCTATTTCCCTTCCTTCTGAATTCAGGTAGGCCTGAGGACTGCATCCATCAACAGAGTACAGCAAAAGTGACACTTTGCTAGTTTGGGTCCAACCTTTATGAGGGCTGATAGTGTTTACCTTGGTCTCTAGGAGCCCTGATCCATCATATAAGTCCACATACATAAAGAGGCCTGGCAGTAAATGGAGAGGGAGAGAGGCCCAAATGATCCCAGCCTTCCAGTCGTCCGTGCCCAGGCACCAGACATATGAGTCAAGCCATCTTGGAACTTCCAGACCAGATCAGCCACCAAGTGAATACTGCTAAGTGACCCCAATCAATGCCACATAGACCAGAATTGCCTGGCTGAGCCCACCCAAATTCCTGACCCACAAAATTGTGAGATATAATAAAATGTTTATTGTTTTAAATCACTAAATTTTGCTTGTTTGTTATGGAACAATAAATAAACAGAACAAAACTCTCAAATCCATCATGCATACTGCTGCATATCTGACTATTTCACTCTCCTTTGAAGCTCTTTCAATGTCTTCCCATCACCTAAGCCCCTTTTGTATGTCATAAAAGTCCTCCATTACCTGACCTCTACCTACTTGCCAGGCTTATTTTCTAACACAACTTTCAACTCTAGGCCCTCATATTACCAATTTGCTAATAGTTCCTGGGCCATTATCCAATATACTGTTTCCTGCTTCTATGCCAGAAGACAGCTATGGTGTCCTTTGACCTATCATTGCCTTCTTTATTCTTTTTGCCTTAACTTTCTCATTATCTTTCAATATTTACCTTAGGAATTATTTCCTCCCAGAAGTCTTCTCTGGCTCCTCCCTGCTCAAGGTCATGAAGAACTCACAACAAAAGAATGCAAATGATTCCGGATTCTTTTCTAAGGTGAAGGCTTTAGAAAATAAATTGAAAAAGGTAGAGAAGGCATGTAAACCACAGAGCAAAAAGAGCAAGTAGGAAAGCAGGAAAAAATAGCAGACTGGAAAAACTTCCTTACTCCTTAACCTAAATACCAGTTTAGCTCATTCCATTTCTTTTTGTGCATTAGTTTCTCTCAATATCCACAGGGTCATGAATGCCATATTAGCTGTGTGAACAAAGTGCCATGGGAGTTCCAGAGAAAGGACAATTACTTTTGCCTGAAGAATTTGGAAGGTGCTTTCTAGAGGAGGTGTAGCATTGAAGCAGGTTCTTGAAAGATGAAAAGGAGCTCACCAGTTGAGAAAATAGAGGAAGAGGATTTGTGGCAGAAGGAACATCAAGAGGAAGCAGCAAGAATGTGAAAGGGCAAGGCATGATCAAGAGGTCTAGGGAGGCTAAAGGAAGGATTCCACGGGTGAGAGATTAAACTGGACAGATAGGTAGAGGCCTTTCTTAGATGCCATGCTACACAGGGAGTTTGGACTTCATTTTGTAGGGAATGTTGAAGTTTTTAGAGCAAGAAACTTCAGTGGTCAGTTTTGTGTTTCAGAAAGTAAATTTTGTCAGCACTGTGGAGGATGAGTTGGAGAAGCCAGAGACTAGAGTTGATGAGTTCAGTCAACAGACTACTTCAATAGTCTATACTTGAGCTAATGAGAACTTGAGCTAGAGCTACTCCTCCTTTCAAGGGGAAAGGAAGGTGCTATTCCAAGTGATGCCAGGGAGATGGAATGAACAGAACTTGACAGTAGAATATGGTGAGAAATGTATGGAAAGATCTGGCATCAAAATTTGGTTCAATCACTGCTAACCAGTTAGGTATTCTTGGGCATTTCTTGAGACTCTGCTTCCCCTTTGTAAAAAATGATTAGGCAATACCTGTTTGTTAGGTTACTGGAGGGTTTAAATGAGATAACATGTGAAGGTAAGTGTCATAAGACCTGGTACAGAGTAGACACAATACTTATGCATAATTTTATTTCCTTTGGTCATCATTGGAATTAGGAAGTGAGGTTATGGAAACATTAGAGATGAGTGCAAGATTTATAGCTTGGACAAGTTGGTGGATGTTGAACAAAAGTAGAGCAGATTTGTAGAGAAGGAAGATAATTAGCTTCAATTAGGTTATTTGTCCATATACAAACTGTGGTCAAGGGGATGAGGTAAGATGATTTGTTTCAGCCCTTTGGGTTCCACCTCTGTAGCTTACCCAAACCACATATCTGAGAATGAGAGGAAGGTGGTTCCCCAAAGCAAGTACAAAGAATTATTTCCTTTAGGGGGAATGTACTCTGGGCAGGAAATTGCAATTATCCACTGCACCCACACTCCTACCACCTGTAAGTGTTATTATTTTGGTGTATTTCCTTCCAATCTTATTTTCTAAGAATACTTTTACATGCATATAATTTTTGTTTGTTTGTTTCTTCCATCACCACTATGGCCTCAACATTTTCCCATGTTGTCAATAGCTAATTTTAATGATTACACTCATAATGCTTTTATTAGTTCAGTGAACTCTCCTGATAGGTACAGAGTAAAAAGTTAGAGATATATAGATACAGATATTGGCAGATGACATAGCTGGAGGGTGTGGTAACTTCACATTAGCCTGGGTATATTTCTGGGTATATTCTTGGAAGGAGGCAACTACTTGGCTACTCCTCCTGTCCCCAGTATTCTTGTATTGCTTATAGCCAAGCCTCGAGCTTTTTGACTTGTGAGGGGAGTGGACAAGGAGAGGGTCAGCTAAAACTTCACAGCAGCATTGTGCCTGCTTTGCCTTGTTCCCACCATCCCTGAATAGAAAAATATTGGACACCAATGCATACTCGCTTATGACTGGAGAAACATTCTGGCTTGGGTAAAAAGACCAAAGAGTAGAAAAAATTAATCAGAATTATAGGAGCTTGTGGAACAAAGAAGTTACCATTGTATGACCCTGAAAACGCTGAGCAAAGCCCTTGGCATTGGTTCTCTGAGGAGATATGGTATCTTCCATATGCGATGTGCTTTTCATTTCAGTTGGAATTTTCACTTCTAAGAAGGCCAGTTTTTTAAGCTTTGGCCAGAATGTTTTAAATTCTGTATTTGTGGCTCCAGACTCATTCGTGCTTATTCTAAGTCAAATAGTCATGTTTAACCTATGGATTAAGAGTTGACATTGTGCCAGACAAAATATTTCTCTTCTCTGAGGCAAGTAATGAGTTCTCACACTCTTCTTGAGCCTTTCTCACAGAAGGAAACAGGCCACATCAATAAAACTGCCTTGGAAGAAATTATTTGACAGCACTGCTAAAGTGAACGTTCTAGAAGAGAGAAGGGTATATCAATACAAGGAGTTGTTAATTACCATTTTGTGTCTTCAGATGGCTTGGCATTTTGTGTGGAGCTCACAGTGATTATATTATGTGCTGAGAATGCAAGGTATGGATCAACTGATTAAGGGATGCCTGGCTGTTTGCTCTGTTTTCTGTTCCTGCTGGGCCTTTGGTGGAAGCAACTAACCAGGCAAATAGAGGCAGACACAACACCTTTTCATGTTACACAATTGGTAATTATTTGTTGGTTATGTTGATGGATCGGAGGGGAATTACTGGACACGAAGACAGAAGATCAAGTGGCTTGATCACCTATTAGTGTTATAACTTTAGAGAGGTCACCTGTCCCCTCTGAACGTCCCATGGGAATATTATAAAATCGAAATAGTATAATATATATGTAAAAGTGCATTACACAGAAAAATACAAATGTAAAGATATATTCTTATTGTTATTATTGTTATTACTATTGAGTTTAATCATGAAAGGCTTACAGATTGATAGTAATCTATGAGAGCCTAGTTGGGGATTCATGCATTTTGGGCTCAGAATAACAATGAAAATATGAATGTCAGATCCTTATTCTACACTCACACATACATACACATACACTGGAATTTGTTTGGTTAGGGCCCTTGATAAGGATGGGGTAGATTTTTTTCACCTTTCTGTTCCTGGACTCCCAATCAGCAAATAGTCAAGATAGGATTCTTTCCAGATTCTAAAATCATAGCTTCTGAGAATTAGTAGAGACCCTAGAAATATGACTGTATATCCAAACTTCCTATTTTACAGATGAGGAATTGTGATTTTCCTTGATGCCAACTAGTCTCTGGTTCAAGCAATTAGTTAATGGCAGAATTGGGATGACAGCCTACAGTCCTAGGCTCTTTCCACTGTCCCAAGTAAATGTGATACAGTACTGCACGACTTGCTGCAAAATTGGTTCTGTGCTCCCATTTTCAGATGAACAGATCAAAACTCAGAGAAACTAGGGAACTTGTTCAAGGTCAAGGAGTTGGTGAATGCCAGAGCCAAGATTTTTTTTTTTCAGGAGGTACCAGGGATTGAACCCAGGACCTTGTACACGTGAAGGAGGTGCTCAACCACTGAGCTATGCCTGCAGAGCCAGGATTCTAAGCCAGGTCTGTACAACACTGAAGCCCAGACACTTTCCACCACTTACATCTGTTAATGACTATGAATGACTCAGACACTGTTTCACTGATGGCCATATCTTTAGTTCCTGGCCAATTTGGAAACAAAACTTCTGCACAAGGATTAACAGTCCTCCACCAGAGCCCTTTGCCCAACATAATTCACACAGTTGAGATTATCCACAGCAAGCAAGGAGTTAGAATATTTCCCTCTTACTGTGAATTCAGTCAGTTTTGACTCCAGTTCTCCAAATCTTTACGTTTGATCTTGTCCTCCTTTTACAATTTTCATAAGCACTTCAGATTCTTTCCATGAATATGAAGGGGAGGAAAAGAATCACTACATATTGTCAAATATGAAACTTTGGTTTGAATACACATAAGAGGAAGGGATTTGAGCAAACATTGGGTTAAATAGAATTTGGTTACTGCTTAGAGTTAAGGCATAAAAAGAAATACTTTTTGGATGACTAAATGAAAGGCAGCCCTTTCTCCTCTTTTTCTTGGGAAGCATATACATACTCGAACATTAAACAAAGGGTCCTGGAGAAGGTTTTCACTATTCTACAATTTGGCTGAAATGAATTTATGTGCAAAGAATTGTGCTTTTCTCTGGAAAACTTCATTGCATATGCAAGGCATATGGGCCATGACGGCAGTGAGCAGATGACTAGGTCGTAGTCAGAACATGTCTGAGTCCTGGCTCTGTAACTTCCTGACTCTGCAGCCTTTGGCTAATCATATAATCTCTCTGATTTTTAGTTTTTTAATCGGTAAAATGAAACTAACAAAGGCTGACCCTGGCTATGCACAAGGGTGTGTATGAGGGTTAAATAAGAGAACAGATTGGAAAGGGCTTTCTAAACTGTGAAGAGCTGGGCAAATGCCAGGAGTTAATATCAACCACAGAACTTCCTAGCTCTGAATGTAACTGATAGGGTCGGAGAAAGGGTGGAGGTAGGGAGGGGTGGAGTGGATGGAAGGGAGTTTTGTGCCAAGGAGGATATAGGCAGTTTTTATATTCAGATACTAAATCACAGCTGCTGGGCAGGCAAAAAGCCAGGGCAAAATCTGTTCCCTTTAGCTGCACTCAAGACCTCAGTTTCCTCTCCCTGCTATTCATTCACTGCCTGGCCTTTGAGCAGGGAAGTTTAAGGTCCTTCACTTCCCACAACCTAAAGCCTTTCACCTCCCACAATTACAAGGAGGAGGAAAGCCAGAGCTGAGCTAAAGAGAGGTTGGGTCACCCTCGTGACAATAACTACTATTTATTGAGTGCTTACTAAATGTCAGGCATGCTAAATATTTTACGTGCAATATCTCATTTATTTCTCCTTCCAGCAAATAAGGTAGATATGATATTACCCCCATTTTACAGATGAGAAAACTGAGGGTCAGAGGGGTCAAATAATGTGTCCAGTATCACACAGCTTATAAAGCAGTGGTGCCAAGAGTCAAATCCAGGTGGTCTGGTTCTAAAATCCACATCTTCAAACATTAATTTCTACTGCATTCTGAGAATCCAAAGCAAACTTCTGGCTCACCTATATCCTCACACTCTGAGCTTCCTGCCACCAAACACAACCCCATGGGTGGTATCTAGTTTCAGAAGAGAGCAAATGCAGAAAATAGGATTGGGTGCTGATGGTGTTCTGTCAACTACATTTTCTACACCCCACACAGACCTCCCTCAGTGCAGTATTGTCCTGTTCTGTGGGGATGGTCAAGCATTTTCCTGGTAACCTGTATTTCTTTGTTAGGGAAAGAAAAGGGGACAGAAGCCTTCTGCTTCTGGAAATTCTGCTTAATAGATATCATAAAGTTGACTAGTTAGCTGCAGTAGGATTAGAGTTGTAATTAAGACAGGGTTTAGTGCGGTGGTCACAGCCAAGGAATGTCTGTGATCTGGGAATGGGAAGCAGTTGCTAACAGTGGCAGCAATTGATACCCAACCTATCCCTCATCTCCATTGACCAATGGAATCACAGTCAATGGCAAATATTTACTGAGCATCCATAGCTCACCACACTATGGATGCCAGGTGCCCAGTATTTACACCTGATAAGGTACTTAGACTAGAGAAAATAGTAGAAGGCAGCATATGATGAAAATGGTTCGTGGCTCAGAAAGTTAGTGAAACTGAGTTCTAAAGTGGGAGAGACACTTTGGGGTGGACCAGTCAGGGTGACCTTCATAATGGAGGAAATGAGTTGGACTTTGAAAGATGGATGGGATTTGACTAAGAAAAGAGGAGTGAGAATAGAAGAGGGGGATGTGACATTGTAGGAGAGGGGATAATGAAATGATAAGTTCAAAAGTGGGAATGGGCATTGGTGTGTTAGGATGCTTTCAGCTACTTGAAACAGAAATGGCTTAAACAAATGTATTCTTTCACATAGTCCAGAGGTAGGATAGGCTTCTGGATTGCTTGATTCAGCAGCAAAACAGTGTCATTATAAACCTAGGTTCCTTCCATTAGTCTGCTCCACAGTCCCATGTCAGCATCTACAGCAGGCATTATGTTTGCATCCAAGAAGAGGGAGACTGCTTTATCTTTCCCAGAAATCCCAAGCTAGCCTGTCTTTGTATTTCATTGGCTCAAACTGGCTTTAGGACTGCCTGTTGCTTTATCAGTGAAAAAGGAAATGGAATACTATGATTGGCTTACACCAGTGGATCTCAAACTTTAAGGTGCATCAGAATCACCTGGAGGACTTGTGAAAACTTGCTGTCCTGCCACCATGGGGTTGCTGTCTGGGGTTGGAATTTGCATTGTGGTGCTGGTGCTCCTGGTCTGGGACTACACTCTGAGCACCACTATCTTAGACTAATCACTTGGGGTGGAATGGATATTGGGGTGTCAACCACAGTATCTCCTACAGATATGCCCACCAAATGTCCTGGCTTGCTTGGGATAGTTTCTGTTTATGCCTAAGCCAGTGTAATTATGTCCCCCTTCACTCTCAAAAGTGTCCTGGACATTTTTATATGTAAATTACATGGTCACCTTACCACAGAGTGCTTTCAGGTCAAGGATCTTTTTCTATATCTGAACACAGGCTAGTGAACCAGGATTCAACAATCAAATATGTGATTCCAATTGGGAGATCTCTTCTTTGTCCTGTGTCCAAGAATCTAAGAGAGAGAAAAAAGCCATCAGTTTCAACCAAATTTTACACCATTGGATCCTAACTAATGTGTGGCATTGATCTTAATTTATATGGAAATTACTCTTTACTCATCATAAATAAAGCTTTTGTTATCCTTTTTGCTTAACATTCTTAACAGTAATAAAATGTTTTACTAAAGCATAAGGCATCAGTTTGCACTAACTCATTTTATGTCTTATGACTTAAAATTCTCATGAAAATATGAAACATATTTTGTATTAAGCTAAAAAATATTTCTAAAACTTTGGCCATAATGCAGCCCACAGTGAAACAGAGTTCAGAACTAATAACTAGTGTTGGCTGCCAAGTATTTCTGGTTCATCCAGAACTAAAAGTTTTTACTGAAAATTAGTTACATCTGGCAGTCATAATACATGTAATTTCTGGAAGAAAAGTAGTAAAAGAATACTCCTGTTTTTCTTTCTTAAACTAGTTTCTTTTTTTCCTTTTTTTTTTTGTTATTGCTTGTTTCTACTTAATATTTGCCAAAAAATTAGGTTTGAAATGATCTTACTATTAGGTATCTCCAATCCTACTCATGGAATCAGATTTAACCTCTTTGAGAGTCTTCTTAAGAAACTGATACAAGAAGTTGTATAGAATTCAGTTTAAGAATTTATTTAGGAAAAAAAAAAAAAGAATTTATTTAGGGGGAC
>JAQZBX010023336.1:0-30885 GCA_029593785.1 Cabassous unicinctus | reverse complement strand
ATAAAACAAACAGGATGTTGAATTCTTTTTTCATCACTTACATAGATAACTTCATATACTAGGAGTTCAAAGGGACTCCTTTTTCTGGGCCAGATTATTTGTAGGCTGGCCTCTAAGCAATAGGTTGGTACTTTTTGGTTAGTAAGATGATTAAATCCCTTAAAATGGTTAAAAAGAAGATGGAAACTGTACCTTACTTTTAGGTTTTAAAGAGAAATAGCAATGTTTTCTTTTTTGGAATTAATTTTAGGTCATTTTGAACAAAAAAAGTGTGATTTATAAATAAAAGAGTGCTTCATGTTACTTCATGGATCAGGAAAATAAGAGGATCATTAAGACAGCATATTGCAAATTGGTCATTCTGGCTCTTTTACCAAGTAAAGAGCACAGTGTACAATGATATATCTGATTACTTAGTGATTGACTATTGTGATACTTAAATAGAGTACAGAATAGGAAAGCAACAAAGAAATGGCTAGATATATATACTTTGAACTTGCTCTTCTTTGGCCATTAAAGTTAATGCATTATTTAAAAATAACCTTCATAATTACAATGAAATAGCTATAAAGTAGAGAAAAAGTTTAAGAAAAAATTTAGGAAGATCTTAAACAAGATTAATGAGCAAGGTATCAGATGCACAGTGTTTAGCTTAACTTTCTTTTTTGTATCTTATACGCCTGGAAATAATCTTGAGCTTTGACTAAAGTTGTTCTTTATCACTGGAAATAGTTTTCTTCTTGTGATTTGAGTTGTGTAAGACCAAAATAAATGAAAAGCAACCCCTTAAAACCATGATCTACCTAATACTTACTCATAGCAAGGAATCTCTTTTTCGGTCCCCGAATCCACACAGGGTTTATAATTACCCCTCTTTAGAGTTTGGCGCTGCTACATAATCAAAACAGGGGACAAACAGCATTGCATATTCACATTGGGGATAGGAGTTTAGTGTGTTTTCTTTGTGAAGGAATACTCAAAATGCCAGGAAAGGATCTGCTGCAATTTACATTTGACTAACAGATAACCTACTATGAAAAAAAATCTGGCTTAAATCTTAGAAATACTTAAAAACACAAGAATACATCTTAAAGTTATATTAGCAAAGAAAAACACTGCTTGAAGTTGTCCTGTGACTCCACTAACAAAAATTAAAATATAAATACAGTAGGAGACTGTCTATGAAGATTTAGAGATGCTGACATACGGTACCTGGAAATGTAGCACCTATTTCAGCACGTGCCAAGGGTGCTGTGTTTCACAAGGCTAACCTCAAACTCAGGTCCTCAAAAAATCATCCTTTCTCCAGCTCTCCCGCTCTATTCCATAGGCCGTGAAGATGTATTCTCTGAAAGTTACATAAAGAGAAAGCCATGGCCCATGATTCCAATTCCTAGATTGTGAAAGTGCAGAGGGTACAAGGAGACAAAAATCCTACCATGGCTTTGCTGCGCAAGTGCAGGATCTCTGCATGAACTAAAGGCACTCTGACCTCCAATCTGTTTTTAAAAATGTCGAGTTACGAGAGGAATGCTAAGGCAGTTATAAAGTTTTATAATCTCCTTTAAGGGAAATTCCACAAAAATGAAGTCCATTAATGTTTATATCTTTCAAAATTAAGACCCAAAATCATGTAATAGAATAATCAAACATCTGAATAAAATCTGGGTTTCCTTAACCTCTCTCTGTTTTTGCCTGAAGGAAGGAAGGCTGGTACTAGTTGGAAAGAATCTGTTTTCATGCATTTAAAGAAGCCAGAAAAAGGTAAACCACATCAATTAAGAAGGCGCTGGCCCTCAACCCAGCAGCCCCACCACACCCCCTTAGGACACCTGGCGGGTGAAAGACTGGAAAGAGGGCAGGGCACAGTGTGGGTGGAAGAATTGCATCTAGGTGAGTGTATCTGTCCATCAAAGGGCTGCCAGTGCAAAGTACCAGAAATCTGTTGGATTTATAAAGGGTATTTGTTTGGGGTAAAAGCTTACAGTTACCAGGCCCTAAAATGTCCAACTCAAGGCTGCTTTCTCACCAAAGTCAGTTGCCACGTGTTAAAGCAAGATGGTCGCCGGTCTCTGGCTGGTCTCTGCCTTCCCCTCGGGGCTTCCTCTTCCTCTTGAGGCTCTTTGGGCCCAGCCTCCTGAGGCTTCCAGCTTAAGTGAAGTCCTCTCCTGCCATAGGGCTTGTTTCTTTCTGGGCCTCCTATATCAGTCTCAGCTCTCTTCCCAAAGTCGGCTGTAAGCTATCAGGCAAAATGGTCCACCTCTCCCCAGGGCTTCAGCTGGTTGAGCCTTCTCCTTTCTGTCACGTGGCAGGACCAGGAAATGACGGAGCTCTTCCGGTGTCTTCTTGAGTGAGTGTCTGTTTATATCAGACCCAGCAGGGGGGAGGGGACTCAACCTGAGTCTCACCTCACTGATGTGGTCGAATCTAAAAGCTCTAATCTTTACAGGTACTCTAATCAAAGCCCCCTCGGCTGAATTTAATACAATCAAAGGGTATCACGCCCAGAGGAATGGATTCATTTACCAAATAATCTTTTTCTTTTTGGGATTCATAAAATAATAAACTGCCACAGTGGGTATGATTTCTCAGAATCCTTTCGAGGTCAGATTTCCTTTCCCAGAAGGGCCCCATATTTCACTCTTTTACTCATGAAATGTTATCCACAGAGTTTGATGCGTCCTCTGAAATGGCTTCTATTCTTCCATGTATCCATGTGGCTTGCCTGGCTTTCAACACGCTGGATTTTCTGAGGACGGCTCGCAGTGGCAGTCAGAGCGGAGACTGTGTGTCTTTCCCACCAGCCCAGACTCTGGTGGGCAGGACATGAGGCAAGCCTGAGGGCCTTGCTCTATTCTGATTGTCTAGAGTTGCTACTTGGAACCTCCGTCATCCACAGTATCAAAACCCTCGAAAGGCTGTACCAGGCTCTCCTGGAGATCAGAGGGGCAGGCTACTGAATCCACCCCGGAGGACTGGCAATGAAAACATGGTCTTGAATTCCGAGCACAGTCCTGTTGCTTCTCTCAATTTCGAGGCCTCCGTGAAAGAACTTATTCCTGCCACCTGAGCGGTACCAAGCCAACGAAATGAAGCTTTTTAGGAAGCCCTAAAAGAGAATCTAGGAAATTTTCTCCCAAAGAGGAAGTGCTCCATTTAAACATGAGAGCGCTATTTAAACATGAGAGCTGTATGAGCAAATAGAAGTATATTTCATCATGTGGACAGCTGGGTTGTACCATCTTCCTCAAGTCTTCTGGACACATTTTTTTTTTTTTAATCAAAGCATGTAAATTCTTCCTTTTATATTATTTAGCTGTCTTCAGTCAACATAATGGCAGAAAATGTGGAAAATATTCTTGCTGTCAACGTTAGAACCATTTAGTTAATAATTGTGCAGCCACTGATGCGATGTTGGGCACTTGTGCTATGAGGACGTTAAAAACTCTGGGGTTTCACACGTTGGGGCATCTGTGCCTTCTAAGGAAAACAAACTGATAATGCCACAACTTTAAACATCCCGACTATTAAACATATGGTGGAAGGGGGGGGGTACAGCCATGTGGAAGCAAGACAACCAGTATAAAACTGTCACTGTGCACTATAAAGGCACAGAGAGAGGCTAGGAAGGGCGAGTGAGGCAGCTGCGAGGGCCCTTTCCTATTTGGAAAGCTGGGCAGGGAATGGAGCAGCAGGGTCACTGGGTAGAGTATTTCTGGGTTCTATTGAGAGGCAGTCCCCTAGTCATCCTCCAGTCATGTCTTGTGTACCTTTGATAGTTCTGACCAAAGCAGATTAGTTGTGGAAGCAGGTAATTTACATTCTCTCCACACTTGCATTCTAAATGGTTGATATTAACTTGAAAAAATAAACCTGGACAACATATAGCAAGACATGGCAATCACTCCCAGATTAAAGCTCATGAAGGATGAAAAGCTGATTATTTATATCCATCTCTGAGTACTTGGTGCTTTGTGCTGGACCTAACTCTGGCTTTACCACAGTCTTGCTCTAATATCCCCTGGTTCACTTAGGAGGAATCTTGTATGGAATATGTGTGGTCTTCCGGCATCCATCATTCAATGAGCTGTGGGAGTGGAGTACAAGGCTTTTGGAAATTGGTTAATAGGTTTCTACCCTCTAAAGATTCTTAATTGTAATTATGCTCTTTTCACTAGTTATTCATCAGTTTATCTTCATATTATAAAGTAAAATTGTCTTGAAGTAAACTCCAATTTGGGTTAATGGGCACATATTCTGATAAATATCACCAGAAGTTAGAGTAACAATGATTTGCACCTTCCTTGGACCAAAGTGTTTACATTTCCAAAACTGCTTCAATTTCCACAATCACAGGTTTCAGTTTCATTGTTTCATGTTGTATCTGATTGGGAATATGTATAGTGTACTCCAGTGCTGGCTCATAAGATTCTAGTTTATAAACTTGATTTGTTATCACATGTTGCTTTGACTCCAAGATGAAGTCCACAATAATAAGTTTGCTGTGAGTTATAAAATGTTTCATTCAGAAAGTAAAATATTTTTTTCCCTAAGAAAAGTGATTTTCTTAACACTTCACCCATCACTCCCTCTCTCACCATGACTGGCTTTCACTGAATCTACTAAATTGCTCACAGCACCAAGAATAGCCCCTACAGACCCAAGCACCCAAGGAAAGTAGATTTTTACTCTTTCCTTGAAATTCTTCAATACTGGATCTTAAGAGTGGTACAGGGCCAACTGTAGGAGGGAAGATTATTGTTAGAGTTTAGGAGTGTGGCAAAGAAGACTTCCTTTTACTTTCTCTCCTGATGGAATTTCACCTTTAGAGATGCCCTCCATGACATCAGGTTAAAATGAAGGTATCCCTGGAAGAGTGAATCATTTATTTCTTGGTGAGAACAAATTAATTATATTCTTGTGGGCTTAGCAACATGAGGTTGCCTCAAGAGGGTTCACCCTTGTATCCTGGAAAAATGTACCAGGCTGAGAACCTGACTTGGATCATGGCGTCCTTGCCGGGCAGAGTCACGGAGGAGGATCCTGATAGGCAGTTAATATTTCCATCCCTAATTGAATGTAACTTTCTTTCATATTTGAAACTTGCCTCTTGAATTCACATATCAGATATCATATCAGTCATATATCCTATTTTCTTTTCTTTTTTATAATTCTTACTACCAGGAGCAAATTTCTATGTGAAAGACCCTTAAGAAATGCTTGATGGCATTTTCTTAGGTATATACCCTTAACATAGCATTAAAGATTAATTTCTTATCTTTCATCATCACCATGGACATTCATATTGCAAGCCCATTAAGAAGCTTCTTTCCTTTTCCATTCCATTTGTAAGAGGATCCTTAGAGGTTCTTGCTATTTTTTCTTTCCATTAATGATTTATTTTGTGCTTTTGTTTGTTGTTGTTCTAGTTTCTCTTTCAGTTCTCTGAATAGTTCCTGACTGGGCCAGATTGACAAGGTCTGATCCTTCCTGTTTTGTCAAATGCACTGGTACTGCTGCTCCCCATGTCTTAAGATTTGCCAGAACCCAGGGATTTGGTATTTGTTTGTTTCTTGCATTATTTTACCAAGTCATTCAGACCAAAGTTTTTAAAAAGTTGCTTATCTCAATGACAATACCCCTTCCAAGTAAATGATCTTAAATGTTATCATTTCAATCAGCAGAACCCTTGAAGCAGAACAATATTTTAGAATGAATATATTCTCATTCTAAATACCGTAATGTATTAATAGCATGTGTGTGTAGGTATTTATATTTACCTACACACACATATACATAAAATCTTAGTTTTGAAAGCTCTATGAATTATTCATTCCTCTTCAAAAAGAATGGAGGAAAAAAATATCCTATAAGAAACATGAATTGCTTGGCAGGAGATGAGCAGGTGCCAGTGGGGTGACTTCCAAGCTGAAAGGAAAAATAAATTCAGGAAACTGCCTGGTAAATCCATATGATACTGAACAGGTTCATAATATTGCTCTGAGCGACAGTTCTTCTATAGGCATAATGGATTAGTTGAGCCAAGAGTACACTGACTTTTATCCATGTATTTATGGAAACTATTTTAGGTGGAAAGCTGTATCCCCTGACACATATTTTAGCTTGAGACTAAAATCTAAATTTTACCAAAAAAAACACACCAAACATATTTTTCATCACATTTTTAAGCCATCCTTTGCATACAGGCTTTGCAGTATGAGTCCCAACAATATTATTCAAAAATCACTCATGATATCATTTGTATGAGTCACAGCAACATCGTGAAGTATATTTAATGACAGTGATGCCTCCCAATAGGTTTCACATCTTTTACTCTTTGCCATCTTGAGTTCATTCCCATGAGTTCAATCTTCTTAAAACACACCTCCGTCCACCCACTTCCTTACTCAACATCTTCCACTGCTTCCCCTACTGCTTGCTGAATGCAGAACAGACTTCTTGCCCATTCATGTAAGGCCAGCCATGTTGGGGCTTCAACCCAAATTCTCAAGCTCTTCTAACATATCTTGGTATGGTCTTACCTATGACCAAACTGCACTATTCCGTTTCCCTGAGCATGCCCTACACTCTTTCATTGCCGAGCCACTGCTCAAGTGGTCCCTTCTTCCTTCTTGTCCTTCTTGTGAAATTATGTTGTTGTTGTTTTTAAAACTCTTTTCAGCCTTGACTCAAATACTGTCTTCTTCATGACGTATTTCCTGGGTCCTTCAAAATATGATGCATGCCTGAGTTAAACGATGATAGCACTATCTATTTTAATTAAGACATGTATTTTTCTTTCTACTAACTAGTGTGTAAGCTCCATGAGCATAGGTATCCTGATTATCTTGTTCACAACTATTTTCCCAGCATCTACAAACATGTCTGGCACTTAAGAGGCATCCAATACATATTTGCTGAATAAATAAATGGGATGAATAAAGGCTGAAGGTTTAGCTCTTTGAGGTCTTTCTTTTTATCTCCTGCAGCAGCAAGCCAAATGATTACATAGAAGACGCCAATGAGCATTTGTTGAATTTGTTCAATTCTCCAAAAATATTTGTTGAATTAGGTAATATTGCATTACCCATTGCACTTTACAAAGCACCTTTAGGAAGGTTATCTTACTTCAGACTCAGTGTCTTAAGGTGGGTGAGTCAGGATTTTTCTCCATTTTCAGATTAAGTTACCAACACATACAGAAAAATAGTAAATAGCCACTTAGGGATAGGACTGTGAGTCTTTTGATATTTGCTAGCAACAACAGATGCCTGAGTAAGCTGTCTAGGTAATCTCCATTTCAAAGGATTGGAGGTAGAAGGAACTGGCAGGAGTTAGTCTCATGAGCTGGAGCTGAGGGCATACCAGCTGGAGAAATGGGTGCCTACTCCATTCCAAGTCCTCCAGAGCCATGCTGAACAGACTCACTTAAAGAATGTTATGCTCACACTGGGTGAGTTTCCCCCGCCACATAGCTGGAACTGCATGACAGGTAATTTTAGAGGCTACTTTGCCCATGCTTGGCTCTTGGAATGCCCTGATGGTTTACCTCCTTGGAGTAAGTTTTAGAAGTGAGGGATGTGTAATAGGCCTACAATGTTAATGACAGGTTTCTACCTACCTACACGCTCACTTTTCAATCCTAAACATCTAAAGTCAAAGCAGACACTTCATTACTGAAGCATTGACCATCCAACTGACTCTAATCTCAAATCCCAACTGAACACTGAGCTTTGGGTTTAAAAATATGAAAAAAATTCCCTAAGCATAAAAAGTACATGCTCATTCCTGCATCCAATGGAATTTAAAGGATCAGAGATGTTCAAGTTGTAATGTAAATATATACTAAAATGCAATATATCAAGTTTACAGCACTTTCCTTACTTATTACATTTGAAATTCATGTTTATTTTTCTGAAACATTTTAAAGGATTTTCAATTATATTTTTAGGCTTTCTATTAGAGTTTCACTTATGCCCCAATCCATACATTTTTATACTAAGCATGATACTTGGTTTCCTCGCCTTCAAATAAACTAGATTTATTTTCCTTTACATTTATATAGTTTTATAGAATTATAATTATTAAAATAATACATGTTCAGTGCTAAAACTGAGATAATATATAGAATATCATAGACAGGAGAAAGGTAATCATTTTAACATTTTGATATATATCTTTCTAGGTATAGGTAGGTGGGAAGGTAAATAAATCGACAAACAGAACAAATAGGTCAAACATATTTTTCAAATGTTGATAGCTTTGCACAGTTTCTCAAACATATATATACTTTGATCTTCAGGATTTGGTAATTTACAGAAATAAATGGATCTGTAAACATGACTCAGTAAAATAGAAGTTCTTACAACCTTCCATTAAACTGTTTAGAAGGCTTCTTTTCTCCTCTTCAGTGAAGCAACTTTTTACCACCTATTAATAAAATTAAAACCTACCTTGCCCAATTCTTGTAACAAAAACAAAAAAATTCTTTAGAAATTATTTTATGTTTCTACTGGACCCAAAAGCACAACTGGAATTGAGTTGAGGTGTTATTCTTGGGCAGAATCCAAATGTGCCTTTCTGTGTCTCTACGTTTTAGTGAGGATTCATGTCCATCAAAATTCTGCCTCATAGAATGTGTCAAGATATGACATACTCTGTACAAACCTACTGGAAATGTTGCAGAAGTTTATCCTTGGAAGGAAGCTTTAAGGAAACTCCCATAAGTTTAGATAAAACCTCATCTAAACAGTATACAGAAAATATTATAGAAAATACAATTTCATATGTAAAGACAATATGTCTCTCTTATCAATTAATAACCTCCCCATAGTGGCTGCACATTCACTGTTTCTGTCACTGATATTTACTGTATGTCAGGGGTTCTTAACAAGGGGTCTGTGAGCTTGAATTGAAATAAAAAAACAACATTATTCTTGTGGGGACGTGTTGGTGTGGGTGCGATATATTTATCAAGTAATACACAGTACAGTGTGCACTTAGTAAGGGGTCCGTGGTTTTCACCTGACTGGCAAAGGGGTCCATGGAACAAAAGAGGTTCAGAAGCCCTGCTGTACGTGCTCCCATCGTAGGTGAAGTCCCATCTTTCAATTTTCCCTGGAATAAAAAATGTTATCAGGACTTACTTTGTTATTAGAATATTATCTATATGCTGTGTGTTAAAACAACTGACCAAATATTCCAGAAATCCGTTTGGGACATCTGTTATCCTGAGAGACAATCTGTCAGCCTGGGGCCAAACACCTTGCTTTTCCAAATGTTGAAATGCTTTTTCTACAGCTCTACCTGGTGGACTGGACTCTTGCCCAGATGAGTTTGATCTCGCCTCCAGATGGATGTTGACCAGGTTTATGTATTAAGGTTGAGTTTGTCTCTTCAATGCAAGGGAAAGTGGAAAAAGTCTGAAATAATGTAATCCATTCTAGAGCTTTATGTGCTCATGTGCACTTTCTAATGCATTTTAGATATTTCACCTAAACCATTTTGATCATGATTGGATGACTCCATTTCAACCTGCTGACTACTTTTGGCTGCATTAGAAATATTAAAAAGAAGGCCCAGTATCATTATTTTTCAATTGGATCCTGCAGATGAAGGCACATTAAGGATGTAACAACAATAATAAAAAATCATTAAATTCAGGCCATGGTTTTAATGCAGTAGGTTAACTCAAATTCAACAGCTACTCTGCTCAGTATAGTCATCGGTCTGATTTATGCTGATTACTCTGGTCAAATTAATTGTTTAGGTTATGAGTTCATTGGCCCCGAGGGTACTTATTTTGTGTGTATAACCTCAGCACTGATTTGTAACACCCCAAAGTATGATGCTCAAAAATGGATACAAGTTAACTTTAACTTGACCTTTCTCTGTTTCATAATTCTGTAACCTCCTTTGAAAGACATGTGAGAAGAGAGTTTGTCAAGTCTTACACTCCCTCAATATTGGGGGCAATGTGGTTAGGGGAAGAGCCCTGATTTGGGGTCAGATGGATGGTTTGATTTCTACCCTGCCTCCTCCCACCTGAGGGACCTTGCACAACTCACATTTAACTCTCTAAGCCTTGATTTCTTATTCCATAAGGAAATACAAGCACTCAATAAATATTTCCTCCTTACTTTCCTTGGGCAGAAGAACCACTTGGATTCATGCCTTGCACCGAGAAGTTATTTAATAAATGTCTATAAAATGGAATGTAGTAGAATTGCAAATCCAAGGAACAGTGGCATAGGTTTTTCTCAACACTTCTCATAAACCCTGCTGCCACCTTATTTCAAACCATCTCCATCTCCTCTCAGAACTTTTGCCCTAATCTCCAAGTTAATGTAGCCATTTCCATTCCCGCCCCTTTAAGATCTGAATTCCACACAGCAGCCGTGTCTCCTCTCTGCCAAAACTCCCCACCAGCAACTTCAACTCTTCTCACTTAAAATGAGACCCGAAGTCCTTGTAGAATCCACCAGGCCCCACATGCTCACATCTGAGACCCTGTTTCCTACCTCCTTCCCTTCATTCCCCTGGAATGAGCCTAATCCCCCCCAGGGCCTTGCTCCAGAACTCGGGGTAACTCACTCTGACTGTCCCGGCTCTCTTTGCCCTGCGCTGCTGCAGGGGGCTGACCTCTATGAACCATTTTCTGCCATTTTGCTGCGCTCAGTTGGGAAACACTGGTAGGAGACTGAAGAGAGAGAGGAGGGGGTGAGAGCTGACCTCAACCAGCGAACTCCTGCCGCCCCCGCCCTTCTGGGTGGTGTGGGCAGAGGCTGTGCTCCTTTACCTCAAGCCCGGGCTCCTGTGGAAGCCCTCCCTGCCCCTTGGGCTTTTGCTTCCAATCCTGCTCACGGCCCCAGCCCCTTCAGAACTGCAGATAGAGCTGCTTCTGCTGGAGCTGGTCGCCAGGAGCTGCACATCTGTCTAGACGTAATTAAACCTGCTCTGACTACTCCTTTGTGCCATCTCCTGCTGGGATCCAAACTGGGCTAAGAGGTCGTCTCCTCTGGGGGCCTTCCATGATGACCTCTTTAAAACAATAGTCCACACACTCCTTTATTGAACCTAAGTTTTTTCCATGCCACTTACCACCCTCCAACACATATTAATTATTTTTATTGTGTCCCCCTCTTAGGTTGTAAGCTCAAAGAACTTTGTCCGTTTTTTTTCCCTTTTTCTTCCTGATGTCTCCATAAACAGAGTCTAGCAGGCCCAAAGTATGTGCTTAATAAGGATGGATAGATTCTAAAAAAAAAAAAATAGAAAATTTTATATGTATGTGTAAATTTTTTTTCCTCCCAGATTTCAAATGGTAAGGGCAGTGACAATATAAATGGAAACTACTCTGATGTGTGCATAGCAGAACTTAAAAGGAGAAGGAAATGCTAAATCATTGGAAATCTGATAATCCATAGGTTAGGCATATAATAAAAATAATTGGTACATCTCTGACCTGAGTAAGAATTTGAAGATGCTAGAAAGAATGTGAGCTTTTTCCACTTTCCTGACATTTATGAATACATATGGTAGAATTAGGAAGTGAACCAGGCAGTTTCATTGGGGTCTTTTTAAACTACTTCAACTCAATATGTCTCACCTAGTGTATCCAAATGCTAATAGGCTGGAGCAGCAACAATACTGAAGAAGGTAAACTAGGCAGAGAAGATACTAAGAATAATGTGGTAAAGTTAAATTTTGCCTTTGAATTTTCCCTGCACAAATGATGGATATTAGCTTTATTCTGGATTTTTCAAATTGTGCCAATTGTCTTTTTGTAATATGTTACCATTCAAGTAGTTTTGTTTTATCCAAAATATTATCACTAAATTTAAAATAAAAAATTGTTTAATAAACCTGTGCTCTCCTGCTGAATCTGTTTATAGTGTGGAAAGTTTACTTATTGGAACGTACGGCGAATAACAAGCCAAAACCCTTGTTGGAGTCTCACGTAGATTTCCATTTTCAGATGACCTCTAGACGATACCAAGATTGAGCTCTGTCAATGTTCTGTCCTTTACCTGAAAACTGTCTGCCTTAAACAAGACAGAATGAAGCCTGATATGCCCAGACGCTTTTTGTCTGTTATAAAGTCAGCGCTGTGAGACATTTACCTCAGGTTATGAAGAGTTCACCTTGTTCCCACCTCACTTCCTGTTTTGGCTTGGGTTATGGTACCTGGTTGAGTCTTTGTTATTTGATTTTACAAGTTTTCACCCTGGATTTTAGTTGGTGCTAGCTGCTGAATAATTGCATGTCTGTGGAAGGAAAGAATAACGGACCCGGGAGACAGAAACGCTCAAAGCACAGAACCATGCACCTGCAGACATTTCCAAAGGGACTGCAGAGGACAGGGGCTCTCAGACACGGCTGCACGCGGGAAGTACCCGGGGAGTACCGAGGCCCGGATCCTACCCGCAGTGGGCAGGGTTTAATTGCTTTGGGGCACCTCACAGGCACTGGGGGATTTCAAAGCTCCTCTAGTCTTCTAATGTGGGAGAGAGTTTGAGATCTGCTGATTTAGGAAACCTGAAAGCCACTGTTGTATCAAACACCACAGGTGCACCTGCGTTCTCTCACGGGGGTTCATGAGGAAAATCTCTGCTGCTCAGTGTTTCTTTAAGAAACGTGAGCTTTTGCTTTTCAGTGAGGAAGCCCTTTGGAAGTCATATGCCAGCCCCCTGATAAATCACGCCTAGAGGCATTTTGCTGAAATGCCAGGGAGGGCTGTTTGGGTGTGCATCAAGAAGGATGAAAGAACGGGGCTCCCTGAAGAGAAGAACTCTCAGCCTGGTAATCCTCAGCCGCTGCCTGCAGCCAGCTGTCGGTGAATGCCAGCAGACCTTGTTCCTCTTCATAATGGTCCATGACGGAGGCTGGTAATGTCTGTCCCCCCACCCATTTTCTGCCGGTTTGTCCAGCTGGAATAGTCATGACCACCCAAAAGAGCTAGATGTGGAGAGGTCCTTTCCAGGTACAAGCAGGAACAAAGAGGTAACTCTCAACGGGAGAGGAGGTTCAGTTACCTGAAACTTGCTGTTGGCTTAAGGTAGATACATACCAATTCTGACCATTTTTAGTGAACTAGAAGGGAATTGGCATATGTGTGGGAACTGAATGTAAGGTACAGGAGAATGTGGTCTTGGCTCTCACCTCCTTACATAATTTTATACAAATCTGACTAAGAGATTCTCTTAGGAATGTTTACGGTATAAAAATGTCACCACACAAAAATTAAAATCAAGGGGGAAAAAGCTCAGTGGCTTCTAGAAGGCTTGTGTACTAGCATTTAAGGTGGCTTTTATAGGGGGTTAGCAATAACCAGTACATCAGGATTCGGAGGGCAAAATTAGTAGTTACTGATAATTTCCAGGATTAGAATGCAATATAAATTAGCTTTAAGTACCATGAAATACTTTGTGAAATCTCCTTCAGTTTAATTTGCTCTCTCAGATTACCCAGCCAAGCCCTCACACAGCCCTCAGGATGGGGTGTTTGGAACGAGGGAAAGAGTTCAGGGGTACCTGGGGCTTGAGGCACTGCTAGGATGTCAGACCCAGGGAGGCTCAGCAGTAGAGTCTGGAGTCTGGGAGCCCGGGAGCCTAGAAGAGCAAGTGGAGCTGAGAGGGAGAACAGGGCAATGGTGGGGGGCCAAAGAGTCCCCCGAAGAGTCGCCATTTTTTAAACACTGGCATTTCTTTCCACTCCGTTGGAAAAAGCACATATGTATTTTCAATATTTTCACAGACACTAACACATATTCAAACCTCCTGAGTTTACCAAAATAACAAGTGATATGTTTTTAATTCCTCAACTGGAGCTAATATATGCAAGATTATAAGTAGACTATAGAGTGACAACTGTCACAGGGGGTGGAGTTAATATTAAAATAAGTGAGTTTAGTAAGATATTTATTGGCTTACTATCTTCAGGGACACCCCTCAACAAAGCCTAGAGAAGCAGTCAATGTTTATACTTGCTAGACACACTGGGATGGTTTGGAACCATTTCCAACAGCTGTGTGAATGGCTGATGTTGTGGTTCTTTCTGAGATTTAAATCTCCATTTGGCAATTCCTACATACATCCAAACACTGAAAATGTTTTCATTTTTGATATGTAGGATAATACAATTTTGAATTTCAATGTCAAGCCAAAGCGGATCATGCATCCTCCTGTTTTCCTGTCCACATGCCATTTCATTTTCCTCCTGTGTTCTGCTTCTCCTGACAATGCATGCTGCCATGACTTCCCCTTGAGAAATTCCCAGAGGGTTCTCTTTTGTGCTGACATAAACACAAGGAGTGAAACATTGGCTGGAAATGTAAACTTGGATCAAGCTTCCAAAACACAACAGGGCAATTGGTGGTCTGGTCAAGTCCAGTCCTTTAATTGGACAAAACCAGAGCCTTGACTAGCCTGCACTGTTTGTAAGGCTCATCCCCATATGTAAACGAGTTTTAAAAATTATGAGAGACCACGTTTATGAAGGTAACGAGCCTTTGTTTAAAAAAGGAATTTATCTGTCTCTTGAATTGCTAAGCATTTTCTCTTTCCTCTTTCCAGCCCCAAAGCAAAACAAAGCACTCTTTAGCCTTTTAATTGAGGGTGAACCACAATGAACTTGCTTAATGTAAAGAAATCTTCAAGGCACTTTCAATAATTTTGGGGAGAGTGTAATTGTTAGAGCAGCGATGTTGCTTTATGAGCCATGACTCTTGGAAAATACGTGCTCATGTGACCTACTTGCAAACATGCACGTGCACAGCACACTCGGGCAAATGCTCAGGCAGCTTCAAAGTTTTGCCAGATTTTATGAGAAAAGGGTTTTCTTCTTGGCTCTGTGCTCACTATTTGCATCATGCTAATTAAGGGAAGTGGAAGATCCTTGGTTTATAGGGTGAAAAGCCCTACTGGCAGGAGCGTCAACCATAAACTGCCATTAAAGGAGGGCAAAGCAGGGATAACTGAAATTAGCCTCCATTTGAAGATAAAGTACAGCTTTGGTGATGCACTAAGTAATTCCCACTGGGACTGCTGTTTGGGCAAAAAAGGAAAATAGCACATTTCTAAGAAAGGAAATGCCTTTTGGAGACATGACTAATTTAGGCCTCTCCAACTAAAAGTCCCTCTGCCCAGTTTTATGGCTATAGTGAAAAAGCAGGAAGGTAAATATACAAGGCCACCCACTGGGACACAGATCCATTCCCTTCTGTGTGTTCTCACTGTAAAAACACATATGACCACACACAAACACACACACAGCTCAGAATTCTTTCTGATAGTTTTTTCAACTGATTCGTAGAAACGGAAACAACATATCTAGACTGTATTTGGTATGGAACATTCCAACTGTTTGCCTGAGTTGACTCCTTCTCCTTTCTTTGTGCTATTTGTTAGTAGTTTGTTATCCTTTGGCAATTTACATATTAAACAGGAAAATGTCATTTAAAACATGTGTCTAATGGTATCATGGATTGTTAACTGGCCCAGGTATGGCAAGATATATGGTCATAGAAATTGGACAAGGTATTAGAAAGGAATGATTTATGTGTGTGTGTATATACATGTATATATTTTACCATTTTGGAGGAAAATCATATTGGGAGTTTAAAGATTTCTTTGGTCTTCAATTTTTCATTTTGGTGCCACTAAATGTAGAGGCCAGTTGCCCTTATGTAGGCACCTTCTGAAGTAGCTCTCAGTGAGGTCGTCTCCTGGTGTCCACGCCCTTGTGTAAGCATCTCTCCTTAAGTGTGAACTTGACCTAGCGATTTCTTTCTACAAAAGAAAATCTGGCAAATGGGATAAGAGGTCACTTCCACAATAAGGTTATAAACATCTGCTATTTCACTCTTACTTGCACTCTCTCTTTTTCTCTCACCTTCTCACTCGTTCAATCTGATGAAGCAAGCCACCATGTTGTGAACTGCCCCATGGAAGGGCCCATGTGGCAAGAAACTGAGGGAGGACCCCAGCCAACAGATTGTGAAGAAGTGAGATCCTCAGTCCAACAACCTGCGATAAACTGAATCCTGCCAACCATGTGAGTGAAATGACCACATTTCTAGATAACACTTTGATGGCTCTTTTGTGTGGGACCTAGAGCCAGAACACGTAGCTAAGCTATGCCTGGATTCCTGACCCACAGAAACTGAGATAATAAATGTTGTTGTTTAAAGCCACTAAGTTTTGGGATAATTTGTTATATAGCAATGGGTAGCTAATAAACCATTTTAGAGACATTTACTTTCATTCAATGGTAGACTGTAAATTAGATAAAAGGTAAGAGGACACACATGCATACATACATACACACACACAAACTCACACTTTATTATAGGTTGGTTTCCTTTTGCACTTTTTTTTGGAAATGTTTTAGTTTGAATCCTACCCTATTTCTAAAAGTATCTGTTAGGATCACTGTAATTAAAATGCTAAAATGTTTTCCCATAAGACTATCTATACCAACTAAATTCCTTACTCAAAACTTGCATTATATCCAATGACATGTTGAATTTTATATATTTAACTATATATATTGAATTCATTTGTAAGTAGATTGTGCTTTCCCCTCCTAGCCTGGCTTTGTTCATTTATCTCAGCAACTAAATAATAGATAATCAAGAAAAATGCAGTTGATTAGATGATTGATTGCTATTTTATTATACAAAATTAATTCCATAGGAATTTATTAAGCTATTATCTATGCTTGAACCTGTATTCAAAATTTTGGGAGAGTAGCCCAACATTTACTAACAGATTATTTCTATTTGGAATAGTCTCTCACAAATAGATGGGTCTTAGGATTTAATTGGCTTAAGGTCCTAACCACATACTATTGTCCTCTGCTACCCACTATAAATTGTCTCCAGATGTTCACCAAAGCTGAGTATCCAACAGAAGTGGCAATTTGGCCAGCAGTGGTCTAGGACTTAAGGGAACATACCCAAGACCATATCTTTGGACCGGCTGCCAAAATCTTTCCAACAAAAAAAGATGCCATCTCACCACTTGTGAGTGAGTTCACAGCGTCCAGTTTGGGGCTGTAAGGCTCATTTCTTACAACACTAAAATGTTATTATGCTGAAAACTTGTTGTGATGATAAACCAATGTGTGGGAAACTTTGTTTTGTGAGTAACAACAGCATTTCCATACATGGGTTTAGAAAACACTGAATATCTCATGATCTATTTTCAATGAAAGTGGGGCAAATGGGCAGTAATTTATCTTCTGGGAAAAACCAAAAACAACAAAAAACAAGTCAAACCTTAAAATTGCCCCATGAAGGATAAAGTCCGTGGGAATGTCAGCTCTTCTGAAGTCCCTGCCTCGTCACAGTTCTTGTGGCGAGCATCTATACCAATACAATGATTATGCCAAGAGTAAAAAGGCACTAAAAAAAATCCTATTTCCTACTTTATCTCAAATGTTTGAAAGGAACACCCTAAGATATGAATGATAAATGTGAAAAGGACAGTTTTCATTACATTGACGAATTTTCCAACCATTGCAGTTGGAGGCCATCTTGAAAGATGAGATAATTCATGATTATGTGTCTGAGACTAACAGAGAGTAGGATAGGTTCCTACATATTGACTTCTTAAAAATGCCTGGACTGACAGATCAGAAAATACATTCAATTTGTAGCATGTGCAGTAAAAACATATATTATATTACTTTTTCAACATGAATTTGAGGTCAGAGCTGTAATAGACCTTGTAAGAACTACCCTGCCTGGTGCTCTCATACTTGTGGTATTTATTTCTGCAAATTCAATAGTTTGACCACAGTTTAGTCCTAAGAGTTAAATTAAGAAGAAAGAATGAGGGCTGCACTTGTATGGTGCAATTTTCTTCTAAAAGAGAACCGATTGAGAAGAAACTGCGTTGGCTCATAATGGCCATTGGATTTCATAGGTAACATCTGCTTCTTTGGAGTACTGTTGTAGTTCTCTTTCTGGATAGTGACTTCTGCCAGGTCTGAAATGTGACTTTTAAAGAAATCTTGGCCATTTAAAAAGAATAAGGGAGCTAGTGTGATTCCTGACTGTTGAAAGCAGTTACTTCTTGCCTCATGCAATCTGGTCTAGGTCAGGTCAGCTCTGCATTCCCAACAGCAGCCTGGACTGGGTCCAGGTAAGCACCTTGTAATACTTCTGCCCCTAAGTCCTCAGGTGCTGCGACATTCATCTCTGACCTGTTAAGTCCTCAGGTGCTGAGACATTCATCTCTGACCTGTTGTTGAGACACCCCTGGAATTTGAGCCCTATGGAAGAGTCATTTGTACTCTGACAGAGAGAGCTACATGATCTCTGCAGAAAGGTAAAAGGATAAAAAAAACAACAAAAAAAAACAAATGAACTAGCTCACATTTGGGCAAAATCCAGCAAAAAACTAAAATCATTTATTTAGCAAATCATTATTTTTAAATATGGGTTTTAGCCTACTCTGAAGTAAGAATAGTGAATCTGTCAAAAGAATCTGTTTGTATTTTAAAAACAATCAACTTTTTATCCATGAATAGTATTAAGTCAACCTATCTCCTGGCTGTCCTTACTTAGTAGGGACTTACATATGAGGAGATGGTGTGGTTTAGTGGGTAACAGTGAAAGTTCTGTAACCAGACTGCTTGGAAAGTTATTTAAACTCTCTGGGCCTTATTTCCTCATCCACAAAATGGGCTTAAAAATAGCACCAGCCTCATAGGATTAAATGGGCAGACAAGTGAGCCAGGCAGAAGGATATAGTAAGTACTCAATAAATTGAATATTATATTTTTATTACTATTAAATGAGAATATACATTTTTCCTTAGCCCATATGAATCAGAATTTATTTTGCTAAGTACATATTACATACCAAATTACTAATATGGTAAAGGGAAGTGCTTCTCAAACTCTCTATGGTAAAGGATCATTTTTAAAATTTCCAATCCATTGCAGACTGATATTTTTGTAGAATTTAATAAAAACGAGTTGATAGAAAAATAAATCTGAACCAAAGCATAATAATTTCCCAGAGTTGCCTTAACAAAGTAATAGAAACTGGGTAGCTTAAAATAACAGAAGCTTATTGTTTCATAGTTGTAGAGACTATAAATCTGAAATCAAGGTTTTGGCGGGGCCGTGTTCCCTCTGAAAGCTGTCGAGGGGAATCTTTCCTTGCCTCTTGGAGCTTCGGGTGTTTGCTGGAAATCCTTGGCTTTCCTTGACTTGCAGCAGCAGCGCTTCAATTTCTGCCTCCATCAACACATGGGCGTCTTGCTTCTTGACTGCTTCTCCTCTTTTCATAAGGACAACAGTCGTACTGGATTTAAGACCCATTCTTCTACAGCATGACCTCATCGTAATTTAACTGATTCCATCTGCAAGAACCTAATTTCCAAATAAGGTTACAATCTGAGATATTGGGGGCTAGGATTCTGGGGAAATAATTCAACCCCTAACACAAAGATACACAAACCTAAGCTGAACTGGGTACACGAAATGTTTCTAAATGCTTCCTCTCCATTTCTGTACTTGTCTCTCGGGGGCTGGTCAGACAGTTCATGGACCACACCAGGAGAAGCGCTGATACAGAGGGCAGCTGAGTTTCTTTATGACTATCCAACACCTGTACCACTTCTTGTGCTGAGGAATTCCTCACCTGATGAGGAGCTCACCTCTGACTACAGGTGCTGAAAATGCCCGATGTTTGCATTCTCAACCTCCCTTACAGCTGGGGCCAGCCGACGGCCTTGGCTCTGGCCATCGGATACACCCAGACTTGAAATGGAAGCTAGAAATGAGAAGATGTGGGGAGAGCAGAAAATCACTTCTGGGAAGAGGTGGAGACAGCAACAGCAGCGACCTCTGCTATGCAGAAGTAAGAGCTGCAGTGGTGCTGGGGACAGTGTGGGGCATGGCCCTGACTCAGACCAGTGTCTGCCATGACCGTGCTCCCCTTCCCTTGGCGTGGAGCCTCTGGGCCTGGTTTTAAGATGCCTCTGGAGAGTTGATGATCTACTTAACACTCTTTTAACAAGTTCTTTCTGCTTAAATTAGCCAGTAGATTTATCTAATGTATTCTTGACATTAAGAACCATGAGTGATTCACGTGGACTTATAAAACCATCAAGAAGATAGGCTGTCTTGGTATTTGGCATCTCACTGAATCTGGCTATCCAATATCTGTATGCAAACACTTTAGTGTTCACGTCTGTATTATCTTATTTACTAACCCCAGCTCTACTGACTTCTCTTTGGTCTTGTTCCCTATAGTCCAGACATGTGTGTAAACACATCCTTCAGAGGGACATCTATGTACCAGTTTAAAATCAAGCTGAGTATCAGTGAAGATTTTATACTACATGCTGACAAATTTAAGTGACCTGAGCCAGTAGGTAAGTCATATGTTACAATTATGAAGGAAAACAGGTCTTCCCAGGTTATCATTTTTATACTGGGAGACATACCAGGAATTCAGTCTTTTGTGATATTAAGCAGAAATTTAGGTCCCCAAACTGATTACCCATGTAGGAGATTGCTCAGGTGAGGACATCCTGCCGTTTAATGGCCAACAGAAGTAATTTTCTGCTCTGTCAACAAAGACTTCTTTAATCTCCCGAGAGGCTGATGTATGATATAAGCTCGCCTTGGGATACATATCCTCCCAACTCTGACAGGATGCAAACAGGGGCTATCTAGGCATATTTTAGGGATGTTTTAGGTTTAGAAAAAAAGGAGATTAGGACTGAGGATTCCTTTCCCCTTTCAAAGTACAAGAGTCTGCTTCCTGCCCTTCAAGTTTTCTGGCAGGCATTTTGAATCTGGGATGCCTGATTGATCCTACAGCATGCATCAACATATTCTTTCACACACTTGGTATCATGCGTGAAATTACAATTAGTGAAGATAGGTTCCACATCAAGATGAAAATAATTATCAAGGAAGAAAACAAGAGAAATCATCCCCCATTATTGGTGAGTTAGCAAGTGTTCTAGCTTGCTTTCATCTGAGTAGCCAGCTAGCTGACAGCAAGTTCATTTGACTTGACTGCATATTAAGATCATCAAGTTGCTAGAAAAAATACCCATGCCTGGCCCTGCTTCCAGAGTCTGATACAAGTGATCAGAGTGGAGCCCAAACATCCCTATTTTAAAAAGCTCCCACGGTGCTTCTATTACGAAGTCACTGGTGAGAACCACTGTGTTGTGGCATCTGGCCGGGATCCTGCATTTTGATTTCACTTTTTGGGGCTGGTGTAACTGGGCTTCTGGTCATCCAAGAGCATCAAGAATACCTGGGGCAGTTTGAAAAGGGAGAAGGAGAATAGGAATGCCATTGGTTAAAGAGAATATATAGAAAGGGGAAGTGCATTTCACCTTTCCAAATTTTAACATAGGGTCCAAAGAACTCAGCCTGGCCTCTGTTCTAGCTTCCTCTTGACTCTATCCCATTCTTTTAGTTGAATAGATGGGTTGTGCTTTTGGTATGGATGGTTGTGCTAGGTTGGAGGTTAAATTCTCAGGTGTACCTGGCCCATTCAGCAGCAAATATTCCACCTTCAGGCCAAGTTGCTGGAGAACATATAGAGAGATTGGGAGGTGTAGCCGTTTGGCAGTTTGATGTAATTATGAATTCCAAAAATATATATTTGATTATGCTTGTAAACCGGTCTGCTAATCTGGGCATGTTTAAGTTATTAGGGCGTTGACTGGGCCATGTCAGTAGGGCGCTGAGCCCCACCCCTTGGTGGGTGGGGGGAATCAAATATAAAAGGCATGGCAAAGGACAGAGGGAACAGTTTTTGAGTTGCAGTTTTGATGTTGGAGTTTTGATGTTGGAGAGAAGGCCCCGGGATAGAGAAGAGCCATTCGCCTGAGAGTTCACAGCTGGCCTTGTGGAGAAAAGCAAAGCCTAGAGAGCCTAATAGTCTACAGCTGACCTTGTGGAGGAAACCGAGGCCCGGAGAGAAACGGAGCCCTGGGAAGAGAGGAACCCAAGAAGCCTGAACCCTGGCAAACGTCGGCAGCTGTCTTGCTCCAACACGTGGCAATGGACTTTGGTGAGAGAAGAAACTTATGCTTTATGGCCTGGTAACTGTGGAATTCTACCCCAAATAAATACCGTTTATAAAGACCAACCAATCTCTGGTATTTTGCATTAGCACCCCTTTGCCTGACTAATACAGGAGGGAAGGGGACATAGAGTGGGCATTTGGTTAAGTGCCCAAATATACATTATCTGTGGGACATCACTTTGGGTTTATTGCATGTGTGTAGGTTTATATGCATAGGAAGTTTATTGACCGGAATAATAGCATCTACCCATTATTGCGGGGATATCTTCAGTCCCCCACAATCCCTAAGGAAGTTGATTCTCTGGAACTTTTGTACTGTTTTTTTTTTTTTTTCCTTTCAAACAGATGTGGCTGACCTTGGAAGGATTTGTGTGTCTCGTCTACTGGGATGAATAGTGGCCACCCAAATTCATGTCTACCTGGAACCCATGAATGTGGCCTTATTTGGAAAAGAATCTTTGCAGATGTAATCAAGTTAAGATGAGATCACACTGGATTAGGGTGGGCCCTAAATTCAATCTGACAGGTGTCCTTCAAAGAAGAGGGAAATATGGACATGGAGGGAAGATGGTCATGTGACGATGGGGGCACAGATTGGAATTCTGCTGCCACAAGCCAAGGAATGTCAAGGATTTCCTGCAAACCACCAGGAGCTGTATGAGGCAAGGAAGGATCCTCCCCTGCCCGTTTCAGATGGAGCAAGGCCCTGCCAACGCCTTGAGATTTTAGACTTCTTCCTTGCAGAACTACGAGACAATAAATGTCGGTTGTTTTAAACCAAGGCACCTCCGTTCATCCTCAGTTTGTCCCCACATCAGGCACTTTGGGGATCTCGTTGGCCTATGATCTGGTCTGATGATGCTCACACGAGGCGAAAACCCACAGCCTCTTTAGGATCAGGCCTGAACAAGCTTAGTGAGGCTAGAAGGGCATATAAGAAAGTAGTGCTTTCTATGAAGAGGCATGAAGCGGGCTGAACTTTTAAAGACAAGTGTGCAAGATTAATATTCATTCAGAGGGTAACCAGTCAAAAGGGTCGTACTTCTTTTTGCAGAAATATTAGAAAAACAGCAATTTCTTTACCAACAGGGCGATCAGAGCAGCAGGAGTCTGGAGAGCATTACAAATTATTTTAACGACAGAAATCAGCACCACAGATGGTCTCAGCAATGCAGAAATAATAGTAGACTAGAAATTAACGTTATTACTAATTTTCTCTGTTTGGCTTGTTAATTTCCTCTATTACAGGATCTGTCTTCTGCTACCTACTGAGCGATAGCTTCAAATAATATTTTGAAGTTATTCCATTCTTCTGTGTTATTTACCTTGCCAAGTGCATAGATATAAATAGCAAGGAATTAGAGATGACAAAGATCAATTGTATTTTGAGAATCACATCTCTTCGATCTGTATGGAATTGAAATCTGATTAAAATGAATCCTCACGTAAATTAACAGGGAACATGAAGGAAATTAATGTGTCCATTATTATTTGTACATTTTCTTTGAATATTATATAGCCAATAGGGACTATGCAAAATGTCTTAGTGAAAATATTCCATGCAAATCCTTACATGGACTTCATTCTATTTTCATAATCAAAATATAACCATGGAACAAATAGGGGAATTTGGGGGGCACTTGGTAAATGTCTGCATGTTACTAACGAGATGATACTACAAATGTGAACAGCTGGAGGCATGGTGTGACTCCACTGACAGCCTTTCAGTATGGAGGGCTGAAAGGGTGGATCGCTGTAAGTGGGCAATTTGACTAGCGTTTGGTACTAACTAGCTCGGTGATCCGAGACAAACCACTCGACCTTTTCTGAATTTAGAACAAAAGGGGGTTGAAATATGCAATTATCTAAGAAGTTTAAATGATCGAGCAAAGCAAATTCAGAGACAGTGAAAATTTAAAATCTCGGTTCTTGACCTATAAATTTAAAAGAATGAACCTAGGCCTCGTATGCCCTTTCAGTCTCTCATTAATCAACTAGCAAAATGCTTATTAATTATCTCCCATGAGTCAGGTTCCATGTCCCACACTAACAGATTTGTTTGTTTTTGGGCAAAACATTGGGGATCATATGATGAAAAATGTTTTCCAAAATCTGTTACCCGAGTTTTTGTAATTATTTATTTTTAAAAAATGGAAAAGGAAGCTCCCATTTGTTGAAAAAAAAAGGGGGGGGGGTGAGATTTAGACTACAAAGATGCTTAACCAAAAAAGCAGAATGGTTCAAACACTGACACAGGATAATTTCTTACTTTAAGGTTCATTTTCAAGAACTGGTGGAATTTCTAAGTTTCAAGTATTATCTGCCGAGAGGAAGAGAAACCCTTGAACACAGAGCTTAAAAGCAGTGGACTTACTGCATTCAAAATGAACACATTAGAAATAAGTTAATCCAAAAAACCCCTGCATTTCCAAATTAACTTTAAATGCAACAGAGTAAGCATGTACCTAGGTTAAAATGACAGAACTATTTTTAACGTAATGTTTCCATTTTGCAAGTGATGTAACTACAACATAAAAATGTAATAGAGGAAAAATAATTTATAGTCACAACATCCAGTAAAATCAACATGACCATGACTGTTTCCTCCATGTCTTTCTAACTACGTTTTCCTCTCCCCTGACTCACCCAAAATTGCAGTAGTCATCTGAACCTTTTCTTTGCTCCCAGACCCACCTAACTGAGTCCTCTCTGTTGCTGCTGGAGAGACTATTCTATTACATACATTTGATTTGTTTTTCTCCTTAGAGACATTAGAATAAATCCACACTTCTTACAATGGCCTCTACCGTCCTTGATCTGGTCTCTACCACTTTTCCATGCTTGTCTCTCCAGACATTATCACAGTATCCTAAACACTCACTCCCTGGACTCTTGCTTATAATTTAAAATTCAACCCAGGGGTTACTGCCTCCAAGAAGGCCTCCATAATCTGACCTCCTGCCGCCCACTGGACCTTTGGGCTGCTAGGGTCTTTTTCCTTTCCTCTCAAAGCACTGTTTTAATCAATTATTATTTTGACTTTTTCCAAAAAGGTATTGTATCAGAACCATGAGACTACGTGGTTACAGCATGTATTCCAAAACACTACTTGTACCTGCTTTTCCAAGCACAATAGCGGGTCGAGTCCCTTTCATGCTTTGAACCTCTGCTGCTTTTGTCCTGTGGTTGCACCTCTTCTATCTCCTGTCTCCCTCCTCCACTTTTAAGGACCCATGTGATTAGACTGGGCCCACCTGGAGATAATCCAGGAAAATAGCATTAAGTTCCATAGCTTGAATTCCATCTGCTGAGTCTCTTTTGCCATGTAATGCTAACATAGTCACAGGTCCCTGGGAACAGTAATGAACATCTTTCAGGGCCATTATTCTGCTTACCGTGGAGCGGCACCTTGGAGAAACAACTCTAGAGTTAGTAAAGATCTGAGGATGCTCTGCTGGAGTTGAACAACAATTAAACCAGTCACTGCTGCTCAGTCAGTGTATGTGATCATGTTATCTAAGAGAGCAAAGGCCACCTTCCTTCGACTGGGGAACGGTCAAGAAAGGCTTTCTGTAGGAGATGTGCTTGAGTTCCATCTCAAAGACGATCAGGAGGTGGTGGAGTTCATGGCCAGGGTCTTCCAGAGAGAGGAAGCTGTGAACAAAGCCACTGAGTTGGTATACAACATGCCAGTTATATTAGTTTCCTAGCTGTTAAAACAAATATCAGACAGTGGGCTGGCTTAACAACAGGAATTTTCTGGATCACAGTTTCAGAGGCTAGAAGGTTTGCTTCCTTCCTGGCTCAGTATCTTCTGGCTGGCAATCTTTGGAGTTCCTTGGCTTTTCTGTCACATGGCAACACACATGGTGGCATCTTCTCTCTCCTCCAGGTTCCGTTGACTTCCAGCTTCTGGCTGCTCCCCGAGGCTTCTGTTTTCCCATGTGCCGGTTTCTTTTGCTTATAAGGACTTCAGCCACATTGGATTAAGGCCCCCCTCATTCAGTGTGGGCACACCTTAACAATGACATCTTCAGTGGTCCTCTTTGCAAACGGGTTCACACCCACAGAAATGTATTAAGATTAAGAATATAACTGGGCTACATAACTCCAAGCCACCACACCAGTTCAAATAACCACACTGTAACTATTCAACCACCTGCTTTTGGGTGAGGGTGAATGATTACAAGTCAGAGCACAAATAGGGTCGTTAGTGAACAGTTAGTGTTAGAGCTTTATCCTGAAAGCTATGGTTTTGAATATCTAAGCTCTTTAAATTAAGGGACATTTAAATATCATGATTTATATGTAAAGTGGAAAAGATATTTCCCTATGCTTGACCATGTGCCAAATTTATTCACCTAGTACAATGCATCATTCTAATGTTTCTAACTTAACTCTCAGGTCAGGCATGGACAAAAATTGGCTCATTCTACACCATTTAATATAAGCCATGAGCCTTAGTCACAGATAAAGTAGTAACTATTGGAATTATTTATCATTTAAGAACACCTGGAAACTTCTGATCCCATATACATGGATATATGCACAAATGTGTATACTATTGTACTTGTAAAGATATATTTATAACCGGTAAAATGTTTTGGTGGTTTTCTATGATAGGCACATTATGTATTAGACATCGAAGGCAATAGTTTAACTATGTCGGGATATGGTTTTGCGGACTTCTTGTCTCAATTCTATTTCTTAAATAGACTCACCTAATAATTTATTCAGTTTAATGGCCCACTGTTGTTTCTAAATGTGACAAAGTGTAGAGCTGCGGCCATTTTCTATATAAACTAAAGCAAAATACACATTTGTCCATCCAACTTTGCACATCATTTCTGGGGAAAGGTGGCATTTTCTTGGGTCACAAATTTGGTTATTTAGATTTTGTCTTAGGGAAAACTCTCTCTCACACACACAATTGTTTGATTCTAAGAACTGTCTGGCCGCTATGGGTGCTCTGGGTTGAGGCGCCCATTGTTGGTGTCTTTGAAGATAATAAGAATGGGTAGGAGATCTGTTTTTCAGGGAAAACTAGAGAATTACATGTTCTGGTTTCAGGAAGGGAACAGTCATTTTATGTGGGCATTTTCTCCGCAGCTGGTATTTATGGGATTGTTTTCTCTGACCTTTGAGGCAGTTTTAATTTTCTCAACTGGGAAAGGTCAGTATTTCATCTCAGCAACAATTACTGTGAAAACAGCTCTAAGTAAAAGTGGCTTCAAAGTAAGTGTCCTCACCAAATGGTACAATCGTATATTGTTTACAAAGAGCTATTTTGGAGAGAGAAGGGGGCTGGAGGGAGGGCTGGAGGGCTAGAGAGAGAGAAGATATAAGGGGATTAGGAGAGGGGATGTTAGGGGAATTAGAGGCCTGTCATCCATTCTTAGCCTCTTCTGTCGATTTGTTTGTGTCAGTGGAGAGTTCAGCTTTATGTGGTGTAGGTGCTATGTCTTAAGTTCTGGATCCCTCTGACAAATCAAATCCCAATTCAAATCTTTCTCCCACTGGTTCTCTGAGAGTCTGCCCTCCAAATGACACCCTTTTCCTACTCTCTTTGGTGTTTCTCTCCCTGTGGGTGAGGCTTGTAGTGGATCACTGTGGTTTCCACTTCTCCTCCTCCATCTTGCCTTCCCCATGGGCATGTCCTCTTCCCTTCTCCATGAGATCTGGATGGAGTTGTCAGACAGTGGAGGTTCCTCCTGTCCCACAGAAGCTGTACGAAGGACACCAGCTCACCCATCAGAGGCTGACTGGGGGCTGGAATCGATGCTCGGAGTCAGAAAGAGTCTATCCTTATGAGAGTTGCATTTTAAGGAATATTTAAATTGAAAATGGCTATCCTTTCCATCATGTAAAGAGAATCCTTCAGTGAATGAAAGCATCATAGCAGAAATAAGAGTCAAGTCCTGGAAAGAGAGTCAATTCTCAGATGCCATCAACAGACCACCTGAATCTGGATATGCCTCAAGCAAGATCAACATTAGAAAGTTTTACTTACACCAGCCAGTAAATTACATTTTAGTTTGAGCTAGTTTGAGCTGGGGTTTCTATTTCTTAAAATGGGAAAAAAATCTTGGTAATACAATATCCTCTCAATTTTTTTTTAGTCCAATTCTGCTAGAAGGGCCTGGTTCTACTGAAATCTAAATCATGCATCTTGGCTTCATCTCTGCATTAATAAAAATCTGCACTAATTTTCTGGCTTCTCCCATAAAATTTCTCCAACTTGATCTGTGACACTTGTGTTAAATTATTTCTGCCAAGATTTGTTCATTCCCTCTGGGACACCTGAGGTCAACGCTTTTATTTTCATCCATTCTCAGCACTTAGTCTTCAATCCTACCTCTAACTCTTGTCAGCAGAACATCAGTGAGAGGGCATCCATCCCTAACTCTAGCCTTGGAACATCAGAAAAGGGGCTTCTGGAGATGGTAGCACATTGCCAAGATACAGCAACACAGCAATGAAGAGAATTCTGTTATCAAGGTGAGGTCACATCCCCCAATCTCTCTAGTTTCTATGCAGATTTTTTTAAAATCTAGTTCATGTGGCCCAAACTAACCTGGGACTGTCAAATTTATGCCTTGAACCATGTGAACAGGAACTTAAGTGATTTGGTTCAAGAAAAGACCTCAAAACTCTTTCTAATCAAATCAATATGGACCTTTAAAAAGCAAATGATGACTGAAAAGCATTCTCCAAGTGGAAGAGTTTAATACTGGAAATCCTTAATTACTAGGGTCCTCTTACAGTTTCTCTTTCTGGCTTTCCACTGTTTGTTTGGTTTCCTACCTTCCTTCCCTTCCTCTCTGCCTTTCTTTCTTTTTTTAAAAACTACTTACTGGTACCTACACTAGAGAGCAGATAAAATGAGGTCTAGTTTAGAGTGGACAATTGCCACCTGGCAGTGCCCATAGGGAGTTTTAGTAGAAGAGGTCACTCTCAAACTTTTGCTAACGTAACATGTGGGGACTGCAGTCAACCTGGCTCTCTCTGCATAGTGGACACACTGTACATAAGCACACGCCCCCAACACACAGACACACTCATACCATAACATGCCTGATCTTAGATGGGACTTTCTTAGATGGGAACGAGAAGCTGAATCCGCCTCAAGTTTCAGTTGATGCAGAGGATGGAGAGTATGGGGGCAGAGCCCCTTTCTACCGTGTTGGTAAGCACACGGGGCTCCATACCAGCTGGGTTCTCATAGAGTGGAGGTTCCTATCTGCTACAGGGCAGTGCTTCCATCATCTGACTCCAGCCAGGGTTTCCCACCTTCCTACTGCCACACCACACAGCTGTTTAGAAGCCCATGCCTTTTCACTACGGCAGAGCGGACCATTTCATCGTTCTTTTCCATTGAGGCAACTTGGAGTATGGGAAAGGGCAACACCTGGCTCCTCCTCCTTGTTCTCTACGTTTTAGCTCTGGGACTAAATATACGTTATATGTTATAAATATGTGTTATATAATTTCTCTGCATCAGTTTCTTCATTTGTAAATTAAGAATAATAATGACCTCCTAACAGGAGGCTTGTGAGGACTCAATGCAGTAAGTACAGGAAATACCTGGTTTTTGTAGATGTTCAGTAAATGCTATCTCTCCATAACCTTCTTTCCATTCCCAAAGTAATTTCAGTGTGAATTCTATCATAAGTTTAATTTTCCATGTAAACTTATGCCAAGAACTATGCCTGGCCCATACTGGATGCTTCATAAACATTTGTTTAATGAATAATCAAAATCTGGCTCATCACAAATTATCAATGAATGTTGGTAAAGGGTACATGCAACCTGCTACTTATATAAATGGAGTTAGAATACCGTGACTAGGACAGGGTGAGTATGCACCATGATTCCCAGAAAGGGGGGACCCAACAATCCAGCACTTGAGAACATTTGCAGGGTTGGTAAGATTAACAGGACTGTCATGCTACCTCTTTCTCTTTTATTCATAGCTCCCCTACTGTATTCTGGAAAAGCCTGTGTTTCTACCTGTACTCGGTCTTAAAACCAGAGGTTGGACGTTGTGGGGAATAAGGTTTACTCCTACCCAGTCCTCCATACTCAATGGCTCTGGAAATCACGAATGCTGTGATATTTCCTACTGAAACCTCATGCATGTGTTTCTTCTGGGAATTCGTGTAATTGGCACTATGCCGTGCCTCATCACCCTGGGGCTGTACACAAAGATGCCTCCTGCCTTCAAATCTGCAGGTGGCTGAGCAAGAAAAGGCTTTGATTCATCAGGAGAACTCAAGGATTTTCTTTTTGCCTTGTGAATTGAACAGATGTTGTTACTTTTTTTTAAAAGGAGACAACAGAAACATGGACAAAGCAAACATCAGTCATGCTGGTAAAATCCTTGCATGGGTGGCCTGTGCGTCTGCCATCTTGTGGGACTCTGTAACTGTTTCTGAGTCACATGAAGGCTATGAGGCAGCAGCACTCCTGGCTCAAGGGTTTCAGCAATGCATAGGTATCAACCACAGTCACACCCAGGCCTAAGAAAGCAGGCATTACCTTGGCAAGGCCAGATAAGCCACAAAAATATGTAGTGTTAAAGAACAGACTGTAGACAGAAACATACCACTCTGGAATCCACAATATTTTCTATGGAGTAGAATTCATTGCAATGTAGCACATATTATCTTGAACCACTTTCCAATGGGTTCTATAACTGAAGTATGGTAGTAGCTTTGATAAAAAGTTTAGTGCAGAAGCCACAGATAAAGGCTATCGTCTGCCCGTGACCTTGGTGAAGACACTCAACCAGTTTAGATCTCAGTTTCTCTTACTAT